>JZLH01S0012870.1:18854-30703 GCA_001188425.1 Eucidaris tribuloides
AATTCAGCAATTATTTGATTGAATTTATTTATTTTGTTATTTAATTAGTGACTGAATTTGTATTCCAATGAATGTAAAAAAATAAAAATAAATAAGTAAATAAATAACAGTTTTCATTAAAACCAATGTGAGGGTAATTTTCAGTATCCAGATACTTGTAACATACAATTAATGAAATTATTGGCTCATAATAAATAAGTTTACATAATATACAGTACATGTATGTCTTTGACATACATGTTCACCATTGGGATATAGCATAATACTTGTACTAGCTGTTGTAAGTAATACAGGGACTTTGGATGCGATTGTGTGCTCACTTCAGTTTCTAAATCCTTTGCTTTACTACACAGACATAGATGATCACCGACTGAATGTAGCCAAACAATATGGAGCCGACTATGTGTTGAACGTGACTGGTCTGAGCAGTGAGGAAGCAGCCAGTCAGGTGACTGAGTGCCTGGGGACGAAGCCTAACTGTGCCATGGAATGCTGCGGATCTGATGTGGCACTGGTATCTCTGCATTTATGGAGTGAGTAAGAATAATGATTCCTTAACCCTATATTAACTGGGGGGGTCAATTTGACGCCGCCCCTCGACGAATTTGCGCGACCATGGCCGCCGCGTAAATTTTTTGATCGCGTCGCTTGCTGACTTTACTTTCAAGTCTTGCGCATCTTTTGAGACCGTTTTCGCCGAAAATCTGACATACCGTTATGACGCTGCGCGACTTTTTATGCATGCATGTCAACCCAAAAATTGCTCAAAAACGTGATTTCGTGTACAAAATCAATGGAAATTGTGTTTTAGCCAAAAATCATAAATGTATGATTATTTACACTTTTACTGGCTGAAATGAATTAATTTGTGCTGTTTATGATCGCAAAAGTGTCCCCGACAAATTTCATCGAAAAGACAATACAAAACAACAGGTCAAAAAAACAAAGAATGCATAAGAAATCGCAAAACAATAAAATACATAAGAAAATTAATTCGATTCGGCAAAATTTTTTGTAGATAATGTGAGAAATGTCAGAATGAAATTTTCACCAAAAATTAGTATTCTACTAGCTATTGTAAGTGAGTTATAGGCGAAAACATAATTTCATGCACTTATTTGCATAATTAATTACTTAAAAAATAGAAAAAAATTACTTTTGTGAAAATTTTACCAAGAAAAAATTATTTTGAAATTTTACTATACAGTTGTATAGTTTACATCCGGCTCTATGTGCATGCAAATTTTCGCGGCGATCGCGCGATCGGCGGCCAAGATCTGAAGGGGGGGCAAATTAACCCCCCCCCCAAGTGAAAACGGGGTCTGAAATAGCCCAGTTAAAATAGGGTTAAAGGCATTGTATAACGATATTTCCATTTAAAAAAAAATGCTAGCTACATGATTCCCCATGCTACTAGTGTCTTTGATAAGGTCTAAAAATGAAGTCTTGAAAAAAATTATGGTTCAAAATGATCATGAAGTGCTTCAGAAAAATAAAGATCATTGAGAGACCATCCCAGTTTTCCTCCATAGACTGCTGTGTTATAGAATTTTTTATCAGCCGAGTATTAGTCATGTGCCCATTTTTATATGTTCATATTTTACAAGTGACAGCATAACTGTCTGAACTTTTGTGTTCTAGGGTGTTTATTTGTCCAGTCAAACACATTGTGGAAGACCCATTAAAAAAAAAAGTCACATTTTGCTATCTAACATAGCAAAGTGTGACATTTGTTTTTAAATGGGTCTTCCACAATGATATATTAGTGTCTTTGATGCCTTTTTGCATAAGATAAAAAGTTAAAAGTCTCCAAATTGGTTTCTTTGTTCACAATTCCCACAGACACTGGTTCATATCTTTAGTAAAATGTCCAAAAATTATCTCACTTTTGCAAATTGTAAGAAAACAGGGGACTACAATAATTGTGCAATGTTTGAGAAGATGTTTTGTTTTATCTAATGATACAGCTCACAAGCAATGTATAAATTGCTTAATTATTTACTTAATGAAATTCTGTACATATTGTTGCAGATTTAAAAAAAAAAACTAGCAACCAAATTTTGATGCCTGTGTGGTATGTATTAACTATAGAGAGAAACTTGAATTAAAAATAGCAGATAAAATTAATAAGGTTGGTGTCCATTTTAAAAAATGGTCTTTTTCAATTGAAATTACAAGGCCTTAGGCTCAATCCTGATGCTGTAATAACAGAGGCAGACATGTTTCTAAATGTCATATGCTTCCATTGTCTGTAACAAAATGTAGCCAACTTACTGGTTATCAGTACATAAGATTTTTATTGTCTTGTCATCATTGTCAGTATTCTTCTTCTGTATGTTAACATTAACATTAAAACAAAGAAAAAAAGATGATTATAATTTTCCTGGATGTCTAAGTCTCTGTTACATACTTTGGATTCAAATGTCTTACCACATCACCGCCTTACATATCTTGTGGGGGTGATTCCAGCCACAATTCTATTGATTCTATGCAAATTTGCTACAGCGGTGTTTCATGTCAGGTGTACTATGAGTAGGAGAAAACACCTATAGTCTGAGAATTCACATTGGTCCTGTAAATTTGCTTTGAGCAGCAACGTATATCCCAGTTTAATAGAGCAAAAAGCTGAATGAATGAATGAATCAAAATCTTTTGCACAGGTCACCCGTGAAGAAGAAGGAGAAGAAGAAGGAGAAGAAGGAGAAGAAGAAGGAGAAGAAGAAGAAGAAGAAGAAGAAGAAGAAGAAGAAGAAGATTCTTAGAGACGCATAATACCATTAAAAATAGTCTCTATGCGTGTGAATGTAAAAAACTGATTTTGTGAGAATTTGAAAATTATTTATTATCAAACATGTGCGACTTTAGCAGCAGGTTATCTAAAACAACAATTACCTGCTTTTAAAGTTACAGTAAAACTGAACTTTCATTTTCGATCTGACAAATCAACTTGAGATCAATTGTTGTAAGTTGTCATCTGAGTCAGAAATGAGTTATTTCATTTTGTTTTTGTTTTCAAAATATAGGCTTGTCGCCCTGGAGGCAGTGTATTAATGGTCGGTAGAGGATCGCTAGAACCCAGTCTGCCACTTCATACAATAGCTACCAAGGAATTAGAGCTCAAAGGAATATTTCGTTACGCAAACATGTAAGTATCAAAACATCATGATAGAGTTTTGTGCTTATGTAAAATAGTTCTATATATATGTATGTCTGTTAGATGATAATTTTAAAACACACATCAATAACTTGTATTTCAAAGTACAACAATGTATATCTTCTAGCCGAAACAATTTCTTATTAATGTTCAGTCTATTGTACTAACATTTTTGGATCTATAGAAGCAATCAATTATGTCCAAATGTATCATTTATGGTTTTTGTGGTGAAAGGTGTTAATAATTTTGAGTACTATTAACTGATATTTAATGTAGGTTTGAATAAATCTGGACAGTGATTTTAATTTGACTTGAGTCAAGTACGTTTAAGGCGATGAACTGATTAGATTTTGGAGTGAAAAGGTCAAGCTTATTCAAGCCATAACTTTAAAACTGCAGATCAGGTTTGAACGCAACATGGGTCAAGTATGAACTACATGTATGAGGCATCAATGAACTGATTAGATTTTGGTGTTGGAAGGTCATAGGTCAAAGGTCACAGGACTTTGTACATGTCTGATTTCATCTCTTTACCATAACCTCAGAGTTGCTGATTAGTTTGGGTATATCCATCAACTGTGCACAGTCAATCTGCTCTCACTGCCGATTGTAATGTTGGTGGATCTGGAGAAGCAAACATTTATGTCCAAATTAATCATACAGACTTCAACTGATTATGAATTACTGTTTTTTAAAAGAAATATTATGAAAGTCTACCTTTGTACATATTAATTATTTGTTTTTATGAGTAAGTTTACTATTGTGAACTATGTATTAGTTCACAATTGCATGAAACATGATTTTGAAATAAACCATGAATGAATGATATTTTGTTTTCCTACTTCAATTCCAGGTATCCTAAAGCCATCTCAATGCTCGCATCCGGTCAGCTACCCATCAAAGACCTGGTCACTCACCGCTTTCCTCTCCAACAGACAGAGAAAGCCTTCCAGACCGCCATAAGTCGTGAATCTCGTGCAATCAAAGTAATGATACAATGCCAGTGAGTAGCGGAATCTCAAAACAGTAAAGGTTTATTTTTAAGAATATATACAAATAGTATTTATTTTTGTGATGTATAAATTCAAGTGCAATTACATGTAAATCGATAAGATAGTTCAAAGAAGAGTTGATAACTCATCATGATGGAAATATTTTAATCTGTTTTTAATTGATTTGTTATCATGCCCACTAATGGTCACCTATGTTACTTCCAAAATAAACCAAAAAAGTGGTGAAAAAACTTGGTCTATTACTTTTACTCTGAATTCTGAATGTGTCACCGGTACATTGTTGGGTCTCTGCAGAAGTACCACTGTCGCAAATTTGTGCCACAAACATTAACCTGTTTATTATTGCCAATAATAAACTGTATAAAAGAGTAGACATGTTATTAAAGTTGCAATTTTTGTTTCGATGAGAGAAGGTATGGTCTTTTCCAAGTCATGAAATTTGTAATTTTATGAATTTCATATTGTCTCAGAAATTTGACATTTTATGATAATGTTTTACAGAATTAAAACAGGAATTTTGGACGTTTTCATGAAGTACCGAAGTAAATGATGAAAAGTTTGTTCATGATTCATAAAATACACAGTATACATGTGATACTATTTGAAAGCTAAATGTATGCTATTCATTTTCCTTTCATAATTATTTATAAAGGTTTTAAAGGTAGGTAAAATAAAAGTAAAGTCACAATTTAGGGTTCAGTGCTCAGCACATGCTGAGATAAAGGAATCATTTAACAATGTTCCCAGTTTAAAAAATCTGAGCTACACGATTCCCCATGCTACCAGTGTCTCTGATACGGTCTACAAATGAAGCCCTGAAAAAGTTGCCGTTCAAAACGATCATTATGTACTTTTAAAAAGAGAAAATTATTGATTGAACATTCCAGTTTTCTCCCATATATTGCTGTGTGCAAATTTTTTGTCAGCTGACAATAGTTCATTTGCTGATTTTTATCTGTACATATTTTACAAGTGAAAGCATAACAGTCTGAACTTTTGTGTTTGAGGGTATTTATTTGTCCATTCAAACACTGTCAGGTTGACAAACAGCATAAATTGACATTTTTTTTTTTAAATGGGGCTTCCACAATGTTTTTTAGTGTCTTTAAGTTTCCAGTACTTTCAGACACATGGCTGGTGGTAATTGTGGATTGTGATATCACTAATTCACAAGTGCCTGTACAATATCAGTATGTGACCTGTAGCCATAAAATAAACAATTAGTTGGAACAGTATAAAAAAAAATAAGTAAAATGTGTGCTACATATGAAAACATAGACTCTGAGCTTTAAGATTACTTACAAGTCATGGTCACTGTACACTCACTGTACATGTAGTACATGTAACTGGAAACTTTGAAACCTCACTAAAAAGATTATAAGGGTACTGAGTTAATTAGGAGATATTGTGATCATTTAAATACAGTAAGTCATGTAGTCATAACAAAGCCCTGTATTGCTCGGAAGATTGGACCCTCACTATTGCTGTAATGCACACTGGCAGGCCTTTCCTTGAACATTTAATACCTCACGATATTAAGACATAAAATAAGAAATTCTAAATCATTTGTGACCCTCAAATTTAGACAAATGAATGTTTAACATTTCAGAAACTAAAACAGAAATCCAACTGACTTTTCTAGTCCAACTAGCATATTTTGTCAATTTACATTTAGATTAAAGTTATGTGTATGACTTATTGTTCCTTTTGTGACAATCTATTTTGTAGATGATTTAAAATGTGTTGTTCCAGACACTATTAATCAGTACTAATTTTATCTTGACATACTTGTCGAATGGTACATGTAATAGTATTCATTCTAAAATTTTGCAAACAATCGTGCATAGTTAAAGCCCAAGTTTAGTTTTGGGAATTTTTTGTTATTAGAAAGCTTTATGCCCCAAAGTACAATAACCGCTGAGATAATAGATTCTGAATGTCTATAGTTTTTTAATTATTTAATGAAAAATCTCGGGGGGGGGGGGGGGGGGGGCGGACTCTGTATGCTCTTTCAAGAGTATAACTGCATAACTTAATGCTTTATAATCCTTGGGATGCTATAAATGTAAAATATAGTCAAAAAATCTCGGGGTCCACACCCCCCCCACCCCCCCCCCCCCCCCCCAGAGATTTTCATTAATTAATTAAACAAAACTAAAAGGACATTCAGAATCTATATTGCAGGGTTATGACTTTGGGGCATAAAGCTTTCTAATAACAGCCACAGGGTGCCCTAAAAATTCCGACCAAAACTAAAGCTTGGGCTTTAAGCTGCATTAGTGCAAGCAGTACATGTAACTTTTGAGTTTTGTGTGTATTGATTGACTTATTATCAGGGTATAGAATATGTTCCTATATCCATTTATCATAAAACCAACAGAAAGTTGCATAGGGTGATTTTCCGCTAGACTGCTAGTGCGGAAAATATGACTTTTGGGACATCGTGATCAATTTTTAGTCTGTAATATATTCTGAAAGAACAACTCTTGGAACCATGAAATGGTTATGAATATGACCTTCTCAGTAAGTACGTATGCTGAGTTTGATTGTAATCTGATTATTCCGTCTTAGTAGTTACCAAGGAGTTTTAAATTCCCTTTTTGTTCTTGCACACATAAGGATGATACAGTAAACAACTAACTTCATTTGAAGCTATTTTTTTTTTTCAAAAGTGACAATTGAAGCGGTTTACCATTCTCTCTCTCTCTCTCTCTCTATATTTCAGAGAATTATGAGCATCTATGTTTGATAAGTCATATATTATTTTAAAAGCTGAGAATTTGTTGTACATGTATCAGAATCTGATATTAACCGACAAATCATGTCTGGCGACTTTTTGTTGGTTTTGCTATGCACGGTTACATATTACCTAATGAAGTCAACCACTGAAGCCGATTTATACTGTCAAAACGTATCAAGGTAAATAGGTAGAAACATTAACCCATTAAATAAAGGAACTGGATGTGCCATATTGTATCAACCCATCGACTCTGAGATTCTGAAAATGCTGTAGAGTTATCACAGGGCATATCTAGTTCCCATAGCCTCAGGTTAATTCTATGGGAATTCCAGTAACACACAGACAATGGGTAAAATGTGAACCAATATCTCTCACCTTCTTACAAGAAAGCTGATAACAGATATTACTATTAAAAGTGCATAGCATGAGTGACCATTGTGATGAATTTTGAATGGGCTTGTTTTAGTGTGTTAACCCGTTGCCTCCAAGATTTTGTGATTCCCATAGAGTTAATATGTGGCACATCCAGTTCTTGTACTCAATGGTTTAAGTAGTTGTGTCAGTCTTGTTTCATGAACAAATCCAAACAAACCAATATCTAAATAGGAATCTATGTTTTTGTTGGTTGCAAATAAAATGTTTCATATTTTTGTACGCACAATTATGGTGAAATTGTAATGCACAGATTTATATATCGTGATGGAATAAAATAGAAATCAATTTGTGATGTTCTACTGGGTGTTTTGTTGAAGTCCTAATTATACACGCATATATACACACAAATCATTCCTCAGTAAATTACTCTAAAAACTGATGGGTTCACATTTAATGTAATTGTCATATTGAATACTGAATTTGTACATGAATTAAAAAAATATATATTTTTTTCATAAAAATGATAATTTACTCTCATTGTATCTCCAGTACATGTATTTGATGGTTAATTGCTTTGTTTGCTAGACCAGAAAGCAGACACACACAGGGCGACATATAGAGGGCAACATACATGTACAAATGGCAACATACACGTTTGTTCAAATTTTTGAAAACTTATACATGTATCTCTTGAATGACTTAACCAGATTTGCTCAAACTTTTAGTGTTACATTTTGGAAAAGTGTTCTGGATTCAAGGAAGGCACACTAATATTTTGGATACACTTTTTACGAGAGTGAGTATTGAGAACTCCACTAGGGATGTACATATAAAGTGAAAGCTGGGGGAAAAGGATTAAAGTTTGAAAATGTAGTTTGTTTGAAATTAGGTAAAATGCAAGTGTCTGGTGCTACAACTATTTCACAAACCAGACAGAGGTCATTAAAAGGAAAAGACAATTAATTTGTCATATATGTTTTCCTTTTGTGATTCTAACGAGGGATGTGAATCCCCAAAGTATTATTATGTGTGATTCTGTGAATATTAATTTGAAGCAATGGAGTGTCTGTCTGGTAGTTATCGTACATGAAACTTAATGACATGTTGGGTGTACAGTGGGTCCCCCCAAAAAAGAACCCTTAAAGGCAAGGTTCACCCTGACATCAAGTTGGTTTTAATAAAAGCAGAACAATGGGAGAAACATATTAATGAAAGTTTGGCGAAAATCCACCAAAGAATAACAGAGTTATGAGGTTTCAAAGCTTTAAATTTGACGGTCAACATGCGAGCAGCTCCCAATATGTTCATGTAATAATAAATTTCCATAATTTTGTCATTTTTTAAATGGTTTCATCGATAATGATGGGCGTTTTTTTTCAATAGAAGCATGTATGAAATATGTATCCTGATTATAATGATATTTGAATACACAGTTAAAATCATTTGCAATTTTTTAAGAGAATGGCACTTTTATGGATTTATAACACATGACATATGGAAGCTGCTTGCATGTGACATCACAAATTTAAAACTTAACCTCGTAACTCTGTAATTTTGGTGATGATTTCGTCAAAACTTTCATTTCTCTCAAATGTTCTGCTTTTATTAAATTAACTTGATGTCAGGGTGAACCTTGCCTTAACAATGGCTTGTTGTGTGGAAGCAGTGAGAATATTATTGAAAACCACATATCAAAATAAACTTTGACTTGTGCTCATTCAAATGATACAGAAGAGCAGTCTTATTTTGATTAATGTATCTCCGAGTACCGTGACTTTGAAAAATTAAATGTCAAAAACACTTTACAACACTTTTTGGCTTACACCCTCGGCACATCAGAAAAAGAAAGAGATGGACACCTAATAGTGCTCAGTGTCGAAGCCAACAAGTGTAGCAAATGATATGTGACATTGAATTTTCAAAGTCATGGTACTCAGTGATGCATGAATAAATAAGTTTACTTAATGTATCATGTGAAAGAGCGTTTAGTCAAAGTTTATTTTGAACATTTTTTTTACCAGTCATACGCACAATAAGCCATTGTTTTAGGGTTCTGTTTTTCTTTTTAAGATGTTCTTTATACTCTGTGCTAGACATTCTATTAATAAAAGTAGGTGTCCAAAATGAAAGACCAATCTCATCCGCTTAACAAAAACTGCACATTCAATCGCTCCGGCATCAGGTTGCGCATGTCAAGCACAAACCAAGTACGCTTCCGCCAGTCTCTTGTTCCAAACTCAATCCACATGTTCAATCTCAACGCTAAACAATAATTTAATTCTCACTCAATTACAGTTAAAGTAACCAAAACCTAGTATCTGCTCATTTGTAATATCATTCCAAATTTCACGTTTTCAACATACCTTTACACACCATAATGTAACTTGCCCCATAACACTTTTTAAAGCCCAAACTCGTAACATAATATATAATTTCAATATCCGTATGTTATCATAATTGTTATTGTATATAAGATTAATGTGTATTTTTTGTTTTATTGTAATGCTGGTGGAAAGCAAATTTCTATAATAATGTGGACAATAAACTCTTCAATTCAATTCAATTAATGAAGAAAATACCGGTAGTAATCACGAATTGTAATTGTGGGACTATACTTTTTGCTTTTAAGATCCATTTAAAAACCAACATGCTGTTAATATACATGAAGAATAAATACATATGAAAACAGCTATTTCTGTACTTTTAACCACCATCAATACACTATGAATATACACAACACAACGAAAGAGTATAATACAACGAAAATGAAGTGTCTGTGACAAAAGCAGAATAAAATAATCTGTTTGTGCTGAATTGCAACATTCATCCAAATATACGATGCAATTAAATCATTAAGCTTCATACCTATTGGGGCAAGTAAAAACCATTTCTAAATATTCTTATGCGTAATATAGTTATATATAGTTACATATTCTCAGGGGGTGGGGAGGGGCAACAAATATCCAAACGTTATATGCAGAATATATTTTTTTCTTTGCGAGGCTAAAGATAACTCTTTGTTAGGAATTGCCACTCACAGGCATACTATATTCATTCTTTATTATGTCTATTTCTGTACCCTGCCAGAAGGCTTGTTATAGAACCAAGGATGTCAAAAATGGGAACATAGCAAGGGCATGTATATAAATAACAAAAGACTTGAATACTACACACATTTATGCTACTGGACATTGTATGTGGTTGACTGTGAAGTTGATTTATTGCAATGGTGGGCCATTATTCAATAATTCAATGGTGATCCATCTTATGTTGTTCCAGTCAATGGAGAAAAAAATGTCTGTATCAGCTTTGAGAAACGTACGTCATTTGTCCCTTTGAAGACATTTATTTATAACTCGCATGAAGATCATAAATTATTGACAAACATGAATTTGATACTCTTTTTTGTTGAACAGTGTTTTCAATTGGTGCCATTATTACCAACTAGACTAATTTAAACAAACCATCTAGAGACCCCTCTGAGCCATACATGTAGCTTAACCATCAATTATGAAGGTTTGTAGTCAGCTCAAGATACAGATCACTGATTTCTGTGATAGGCATCATACCCATTTTCAAACCTGTTTTTCTTCGAAAAAAGGATTGCTCAATTCTCAAAATCTTGCAACAACATAAATTTTCATAAATTTGCATAGAAATGCTGCACTCTAAATATAAATTTATCAAAATAAAGCTACGAATTGACAGACTTCTTACTGAAATATCCCTTTTCTCAAAATTTCAGACAATTAATTCCCTATTTACATGTAGATAATAAGGGGTAACAATATCTCACATGTGACCAATCTGGACATAAGCCCTTTTGCATGTCCCCCATTCACTGGCTATCCACTGCACTCCCGCCTTTATTGCGTTCGGCCTGACAAAAGAACAGTCAATATCGGTTCCGCCGACAATCTGGGTCTGATACAAAGCCATGTTCTATCCTTTCACATCCGTTTCCATATTTAGAACTCAGGATTGATACAGGGAGAGAGAGCAAAAGAGAGCGAGAGAGTGGGAAGGAGAGATGTTCATTGTAACTATATTGGTTGCTATAACCGTATCTGGTAAAAATGGATGTGTTGAATGTGATCGGAGTAGTTAAAGCTGTGCATACACAATGTGCGGGGTCTTATACATGTAGATGTTCCTATATCATGCATGCATTCTGAAATCTTTCACAGTCCACCCCCATGTAAATCAAATCCACACTACCACTTTTTTCTAGGACGTTTCCGTCATTAGTGGGCAGAAGGGAGGTCATGAGTGGTGTAGATGATGTGTGTGCGTTTCTTAAAAGCAATGTTCTTGATTTCTAAATGTGGGTGAAATATGAAGTTATACCGTTGAAATGTTTCGGGGTAATTAGGTGTATCATTAACTCATAGAATGTAGGAAATTATTACAGAATCTGTGCTGGGTAAAATGTGAACCCATTCATATCTCTTGTCTTATTGAAATTTTAATTCAGTATTGTTTCATGTGTACATGTATGAACTACTTGTGTCACTTACTCTTAATAGTTTCCAAACAAACCATAAATTACAGTTAGGCATATATTTTG
>JZLH01S0012881.1:33392-47701 GCA_001188425.1 Eucidaris tribuloides
GGGGGGGTGGGGTGTGTTTCGCAGAGAAAAATTTTCCGGCCAATAAAAATTTTTCAGGCCCATTGCAACAAAAATAATTTCCGGCCAAATTCGCGGCAAACCATCAGCCTAAAAGTGATCAGCGGCAAATTGATCAAAAATAGTACAACACGTCTTTTTGCCAGGGTCGCTGTGTACCTCCTGAATTCTGGGGGTGCTGCAGCACCCCAGCACCCCCTGCTTCCCAGGGCATGTCAAATAGTAAGTCTTTGCCATTATGAAACCGTCCTCTTTTTTCGTCAACATTCCTTTTTAACGCGGCCTGGTAGGGGCCAAAACGAAATATGGTCTATAACACAGCAATTCGTTTCATATTTTCTGTCATTTGTGTGGTCTAGCTTGACATTAATCACGCTAAGAAGTTTCAATATAAGCGTTAAAGTCCATTCGTTACACTGTCGTAATCAGAAAGGCAAAATAGTAATGTTATTGTAATGACACTAGAATATCATTGACGGGGGGTGTGGGTGGGAACCTTCCATTGACCATGCCCACTTCTAAATTACAGGATTGAAAGTAAATCCTGAACGTCTGTGAATAGCGGACCATGCAGTTGATTTTAGGATTCAAATTTAAATCTTAACGATTTATATTTAATCACAAATATGTTAGAATTAGAATCTTTAAGATTTAAATCTAAATCCAACATCGACTGCGTCCCTATATAACACTGCCGATCAGGATTCTATATATTAAATCCTGTATATAATCTTTGAGCTGTCATGTGCTATGGACCGGGGGGGGGGCCACTCAAACTTAACAAAGTGATACCTATTATGCTGGCCGCACCGAAAGTTGAAAATCGGGGCTTCTGCGAACGCAGTTGAGCGAAAAAATTAGAAGCCAAAACGCGCAATGGGTGTCTCTGGAACTGTAAAAAAAAAATTGTTGTGCTTCTGAAATTGAGAGCCTCTGGAACGGAAATTTGGGATGAAAATGGGGTTCATCTACCGCGGCACATACGTATCACAAATGTATACTAAGTGCCTCCCCCCCCCCTACGACGGGCGTGGATATAATTGCGCCGACAAAAGAATCGCGGGACGAAAAAGGGTACCCCTTTTTTAAGATTAGGCCACGATACGTAACCTCCTACTCAAAGTTATTGCCAAACATACTTATACGCATGTATTTTACGTTGAATGTGGTCTTTCTATAAAGATTGTTCTAATACGTTTATTATGTGAAATTACAAATTATTTGAAAAGACATCACATGAGATATTGTATTCTTGTTTTTCTATTAGGACTCGAGAGAATAATAAATGCAGGACGCACCACGACAGAGGGGCTGGAATCATAAAATTTGACCTTTTTTCGCCCTTCGTATAGGGGGGGGGTGTTAATTCACACGTCAGATCGGTAATTCGGTTTCTTATTCACCAATAAAACGGTTTTGATGTGTTTGTAAGAGACTTCCGAGCAAACAAAAATGGTCAACATGTTCCTCTAAAGGGTCTCAGAAAGAAGACCACACCGCCTCGAAGACGAAAGTGACCTCCTATCTTCGATTAAGGACAGTGGTATAGGAGGAACGCCCCCATATTCATAAACAAGACCTTTTTCAGGTTATAATTTCTCATTCTTTCTAATATTGGTAAAGAGGCGGTTTACGATTGTAAACATCCTAAAATTTTACCGTCATTGCGACTTTTCAGTACATTGGATTACAAATATTGTGGAGAGAAGATCTTTCTTATAGCAGCCTTATTCTCAAAACTATTTCACGTGTACTTTATGAACTATTATAGGAGGCGTTTCCTCTTTGGCGGGTGTCGTTTGTCTTTTCTCTGAGACGCACAAAGGCGCATATTGCTATTTTTTGTTAGTAGGTAAGTCTTCCACATACCATCAAAAACCGGTTTGATCGGCAAATCATGAAATCGAATTACATTGGAGTAAGACCCACCCCTACAGCGAGGCGTTGGGTGCACCTGCATTTTGATAATTCTCCGCCCTGGAGAGAAGGAGAAATATATTCATTGATTTCTTTTTCCAATAATTTGTTATTTTCAATAATAAACTTACATAAGGACAATCATTACAGAAGACCCTTCAACTCAAAACGATGCAGTTATAGTGTATGTTGCAATACTTTTGAAGTAGGGAGCGGGTATAGTAACGCTAGAAAATGGTTGTTAAAAAACAACACTAAAATACTGAAAAAGGGTTGTACCTTTTCGCACCAAGAAACCTACGTGTTTAGTGTTCCGATTTGCGATGTGAAGAGTTTGTCGAGGACGAAGTGGCAGTAATCTCGTGCAAAATCATCATTTTGTACGCTTTCAGCCTCTTTTCAGGAAAGTTTTCGACAATATTTCTAGCAGTTTCTTTCTTCTCGGCTACTTGTAACTCAAATGTTGCATGATACCATGCGCGTATACACAATATTTTGCCGGGGGGAGGGTGAGTGTTCATCATCGGCCAATCCTAGGTTATTTTTTCTCCCGGTCATGCGCCACGCACCGAAAACTTGCTCAGCGGGGGGGGGGGGGGGAGGGGGGAGTGACGACTTTTTTCTCCAGATCCCAGGTCAAGAAATAATATTCCCGGTCACGCCACAGCCGCCGAAACCGTTAGCTGTCGGGGGGGGGGGGGAGTAGCTGACGCAAAAAAATATTCCTCCAGAATCCCAGTCAAATTTTTCCCGGTCACGCCAAGCCATCGAAAAATTGCCTCAGCGAAGGGGGGGGCGGGTGAAATTTTCTTTTTCCGGTCACGTCAACCCGCCGAAAAGTCGATATGCACTGCTACATTTTGCCCTTGCTGCCAGAAAAATCAACATGCATGCCTCCGGCAACTTAATCGGCAGGCATATAAGTAAAAGTCAATGTTCAAAATGTCATGTTTGAATGGTCAAAGCCCATATATATTTTGGTAAATTGGTAGAAATGAATATTATTTGCAATTATTATTTTAGATCGGACCAATATGATCCAAAAAAAAGCTTATATTCACCTAAACGTCATCACACAATAACAGAAAAAAAAAAATTACATTCAGAATCTGTTTACTGCTGTGTGCATAGGACCTTTGGGTAATATAGCTTTCAAATAACAAAACTACTTCACGGAATACTATAAACATGCCCACTTTAAAACGGAGCGACGTGCGAGGCGCTAGCTTAGGTCGGCCTGGCGTTTGCTGGTCCACCGAGCACAGCCCAGAGGGCAGGCGTGCGAGGAGCCGGCCTGGGTTTGCTGGGTTTGGATATCATCTCTGTAGAAAAATTGAGCGCCACACACATGTAAAATAGAGATTCGGTTTGAATAATTATCTTCAAATCTTCAAAAACAACTGTCATGGTGGCCATTTCAGTAATGCATTGCACGGTTTTAGCTACACACAAAGTATCGAACTTTGGATGGGCATATAACTTCTATGTTTAAGCATTATAGCAATGAATTCTGGATTTTATTTAGGATTATTGACCTAATAATCAGCCGACAGTTTTTGAGAAAAAGACAATTTCTACAAGCTGAAAAAGCTTTTTCGACTTAAGCAAGGAAATAATGTTTTGTAACACATTCATAATTTCTGCCAGTAAGTTATCAATTAAATGTACTTCAATCTTCTTTAATATGGTTTTCATCTCGTATTAGCAAAATTTAGTTTTCCTTAATGATGATGTCACAACATTGGCTAAAATAAAATTCCATTACAAGTGTAATCTTCAAAAGCCCTTCAAAATAAAATTTTCATTGGCGGCCATTTTGAAGAAGTGGCACGCCATTTTGTGTTCAGCAGCATATTTTCAAGCGTAGTCCATCTAGAAATTGAGGAGTAAGGTTTTCTGAACACATGACACCCAACAAACCTTTTACAACAGCCCGTGTCTTCAAAATGACCCTCTTTAATTGAGGTTTTGCAATGCCAACTAGGTACAATGTCAGGCCAACAAAATCTAAGGAATCAAGTCATTCAGGTCCAACATACCAGTACTAGACTATGTTGTGGAGTCAAAAACTGAAGCTACGGTTAATTCTTGTTTGTATTATTCTGATACGGGCTTCGGTAGGGGCTCCCAAATTTCAACACAGAATTGGAAAGTTTATTAACTGCATACTAATTTATGCAAAGTTTATATCAAATCAATAAATATTAGACTAATTTCCATTTCTAGGCAGATTTTGATTCTGTTTGTATAGGGCATTGGTAGTGGCCTTCCAAGCCTCAATACGAATTTGAAGTCTTAATTATGCTGATATATGCCAATAATTTATTCAAAATCACTAAAGATGCTACTTTTTCTTTATTTCTAGGGCAGAGTTTGATTCTGGTTTTATCTGAATAGAATTTTACTAAGGCTTCAAAACATAACACAATTTTAGAAAAAAGATTATTTATTGCTGATTCATGCAATTTATTCAAAATTCAATAAGAAGAGGGAAAAATTACACTCCTTTATCAAACGGTCCTGAATATCTTTATTTGCCTCAAACTGTTAAATGCTGGGTCATGGTGTGCAGTACCAGGTATATATTAACATATGCATTCAAAACAGTTGAAAACGGCCAAAAGGCCACTTCTTCAGTTTTGGCCCCGGCTCCTAATATCTTCATTGCTAAGACTCATAATGCTTAATGGCCATGCGTGTGCACGCCCCCTACCAGGACGTTTATACGGCAACATATTAACAAGAAGAACAAAACAAAATCTATCAATAAATAACTCAACCAGGCTATCTGAACTCTGTCAGGATCTTAAACATATAGTTTTGTCGGTGAGACATCACACCATGGTAAGCTTCTATAAATTATGGTTATTCTGTCAAAAATCATTGTAAATTCATATCTCTGAGTCGTATAGGGTAAGTGCCGGAATGTCATTCCCAGTCTATTCTATGATATAACATAATCTGAAAGGGGGAAGGGAATATAATAACCTTTTTTGCTGCGGCCCTTTTGCCAGCGAATAAGATGTTCTTAAAACGAATGGACCTTCTGCTGAGACATTGGTTTTCGTGCGGGTTTACTCCAATGAAGGTAAACTCTCAGAGGATCCATTTATTTGGGCTTCTAGTGGCGCAGATTATCAGTGAATATCTTTTTCTGGACGCGGAGCCATTCTGTACTCAGAATTTACCCAGCTTGTACACAGAATTTTAAAGAATGTAATATTTCGACACTTCTTGGAAAGCCCCAGGGACACAACGCAAGCTAGACCCTGGGCCAGATAATTGGAAATCTGCATAGCTTGTAAACTTGTACAGTAATACGTCAGGGCTTGTCAGCTTACTGAGTACTCGTTGGTTCTATATAAACTCTCTGGACTGTACGTATAGCATCAGTCATTTTTGTTTCGGGTTGGAGGGGGGTTGGGAAGGGGGCAAACGTAAGAGAAAATGCAGAGCGCAAAATTGCAATACAATTTATTATTCCACGTAAAATAACACATTGTGCCGTGCTGTAATAGTATGTTTATGCTAAGTGTAATGGTTTTGTTGCGTGTCTTAATTGCATGCCTTGTGAACATATTCTTTTTTTAATTGCATCATGTTATACTGAGGTTTGTCCCAAATCATTGGTTGGGGAGGGGGGGGGGTTCCAATTGTTTTCATTGCCTCCTGCCCGGACCTCATTTTTGTCTCTGGGCTGCCTGTCTAGCCTATACTGCACAATGTATAAGTTGAAGATTTCTCATCAATCAAGCCAACTGTATCAATGTTGCAGTCTAGAAGAATAGGTTGCTGTACTGCTCCCACATTTAATCGTAAATATTTTTAATTCCTTACCTAACTAAGACTTGAGTGTTAGTTTTTTTTTATTCTTCAGCCGCAAACAATGATATGCCGTATCCACCATGTCCCACGAACCAGAATCGCTCCCGGTACATCTTCCTGATGCGTCCCCTCGCTCTAGCTCCACCTCGATTCTAAATGTTTTAAGTTCACACTCACCGACAGTGTAAGCGTGCGTTTGAGCCTTATGTGCGCCGTGCAACTTAGCCGCGTGCAATTCAATGGAACACCGCGCCAAGATCTATACCACGACAGTTTGAGGGTAATGAAGACGTCTACTAAAGACGGAAGATTGATGGAGAGTCACCGGATTATCACTTTTCGTGATGCTGCTGATGGCCGAGAATTTCTCGTGAGTAGAATTCTATCATCATTTATCACTGGGATGTATTAATTTAAACTCACTATTTTTTAAATTAAAGATTCAGTATGTACGTTTAAAATTGTTGATAATTCAGCAACTTACAATGAATTTGATAGTAGTACTAAAATAAAGAAAAATAATAATGAATTTATAATGATTTAATAAATTTTGATTGGCTAAAGGAATGTTAAAATAAAATTTTGAATGAAGAATCTATTTAAATATTGGATTACAGTGGTAAAAATATATAAACTTTGAAAGGATTTTTTTTTCCCTTTTCCTTGATTTTGCGCAATCTGATACATCACTGTAATTGAACACATATATGAATATGGGGCGGTTGGAGGCAGTGTAGTCCCCTACATGACAAATATAAAGCCGATCAGCAAGAGAACAGTGTGCATTCTAGTCGGCCTGTCCCCTTAATGAAATTCATCGAAAAATGCTAAAATGGTATGTTCCTAGAATCATGTGCATGGGCTGAAATACCTGCGATGTCAAAAATAGGGGCAAGTTGAAATTTTCTGAAAGTCCGTGATAGGGCCCGAGATAGGGGTCGTATGCTTATCATCGGAAAGGATATAGTTACGATAAAGTGAATGAATGTATTCTATATACTTCAAAGTATCATTTAGTGCTTGGAAAGAGGGAAAATCTACAGTATCCAGTTGTGACTTCCTGACCTTGTTATTTCCCTCCTAGACTTCTGTGTTATAGCGTCTGATTAATTTATACTCAGTCCGAGCACTAAATGTTGTATTCATGCAAACCATGACAGTGGCAGATAACTTTCCAAACGTTTTATTTGGTAGGATGTTTATTTGTCTACCTTTAATATGCACTTATTATGTGCTCAGATATCAAAGTTTGACATTTTTCTTTTAAATTGACTAGTTCCACAATGTTAACCTGATGTCTTTAATGTTTACATGATATTAATTTTCATATGTTTGGACTAAAATTTATAACAGCAGCTTTATCATACTAGAGAGATTGATAATATCACATCTTTTTTGAGATTGAATTTAAAGGCGGGTGTCTCTTTGCACGCCTAAAATTCAAATTTTTGAAATTTGCGACAGGTCATCACCAGAACATTTGAAAGAGGGTGTCAGTAGGTATGTCGCGGGCATTTTTTCTCACCCCTTCTTTTCGTGTTTTCTTTCTTCTTTCTTCTTTTCATCTTTTTCCCTTTTTCTTTCATTGGTTCTTGTCTTCTTTTATTATTTTTTATGCTCTCCGCAACGAAGGTTGCCGCGAAGGATTTTTTTTCGCGCGTAGTCCGTCCAATCGTCCGTTCAGTTACCCGTTCTCGTTAACGCGATAACTTAAGAAACGCTCATCGCGATTTTGATATCAGCAGGACCGAGTATGCACTATGAGGTAATCAACATCAGTGCGGTAACAATGAAAACTTATTAGATTTGGTGGTTGAAAGTCAAAAGACAATTGGTAACAGGGCCCTCTAAATTTGGATTCGTTACCACGTTAACGCGCTGGTCGGATTGTGACTGCGCGCAGTCGAACTGCTCTATATAGTTCTCTTTCTTTCTATGTTTTTGTTTTCCCGGTTCTCATCTTCTTCTCTTCTCTCTTCTTATTTTATGCCTTCGCAACGAAATGCGGAGGCTCATGTTTTCGGTTGTCCGTTCGTCTGACTGCGCGGCGTGCGTGCGTCTTGCCGGTCGCGTCCGTATCCGGTTCTCGTTACTGCGAAAACTTAAGAACAGGCTGATAATAATATAATAATAATAGTATCTTTTAATTTACCCAGTGGTAGCCACTTCAGTCAAATAAGACTGTTTCTTTCCAGCGGGCCCTGCATAACATAAATAGTTATTATTACCCTTCTCTGTTCTAAATTGCGAGCGCTGGCTAGAAAGCAGAATGTACCATTTTTTTAAAGTCTTTGGTATGACCCGGCCGAGGCTCGAAACCCCCGACTTCCGATTGTGAGGCGGCGCTCTAACACTCGGCCATCACACCGGTGATCAGATTTTCACGACCAATACTATGAGGCAACGATTGAACTGATTACAATTTAAACGGAGCTTGAAAGGTCAAGCGTCAAACGGTCACAGGGCCTAAAACACTTCTTGATTTTGGATTCGTTACCAATAATTAAGAATAACTCGTGAGATTTTGATATAACTTGGGTGGAGTATGTATTACATGTATAAGGCCTACCACAATGAACTGATTAGATTTTTTAGTTGAAAGATCAAAGCGTCAAAGCTCGCGAGGCGTCATACAGTCTGATTTTGGGCCTATGTATAGCCACTATAAATAAGATGGCTTGTACGGATTTTTGATGTGACTTTGCTACATTATGTATTGTAGGGCAAACAATGAACTGATTTATGTTTTAGGATTGAAAGAATTCAATAGGTCAAGGTCACGAGGCGTCATTACATGTCATGATTGGCTTAGTTTTCTCTATAAATTAAAGAATGGCTTGTCGGATTTTTGATGTGACTTTGTGCAGTGTTATTAAGGCACCGATGAACTGATGAGATTTCGGAGGTGAGAGGTCAAGGTACACAAGGCTTCCTATCATGTCTGATTTGGACATACTCGAGCGATTTTTGTCGGATATCAATGTAACTTGGTTTCAAGTATTTCGTATGAGGCCAGATGAGCTGATTACATTCAGAGTTAAAAGGTCAAGGTCAAAGGTCAAAGCGACTCAAGGTTTATACACTCTGACTTGTCTCGTTACGAGTTCATTCAGATCAATAGGGGACACGCATAAGACGTATTCAATCAAAATTGAGTGAGAGATGACGACTTGCGGGAAGGCGATTACCTATCGACTGCGTGCAGTCAACTGCTCTAGTTTTGCCAATTTCTGACGTGCCCGTCCTCTCCGCCCCCGGTATGCGCCTAATTACATATAATTCTGCTCTTGACTATTGAAAACTTAATATTAAGTGGGGTTTGATGTTGATTTTCTGACTGTGACAATTACTTGCTAGTTGTGATAAGACTGATAAAAAACGTTTATCCACCGACCTAACCTGTACTTGGGTTTAAGCATTCCATTGAGGAGCAGGCTAATTCCATTATTGGCGTGTGCAACTACACGTAGATTGTTTATTATGAGGTTATTTTTGAGGTTTGTGAGGTTAGTTACTAAAAACAATCATCTTGTGCGGGGAACTTGAATTTCTAATGATTATTCACCCGATTTACGAACATGTCTATCGTCACGTGTTTTAAGTTAGTGTTTTATCTTGGATTAAAGGTGAATGTATATTGTCCATATTATTTGTGTTCTTGTATATCAGCATGCTTTGAAGCACTTCTTTTGTGAGAAATTTGAAAAAAAAAATATCATTAATTAATGTCCGAAATTCATTGTGTAGCTGGCCCGATGGATGCCTGCGTGATTTTGGCCAGACAATTTACAGCTGCCAAAATCATCATTCCTCAAACATTTAAATATTGTTGCCGTTTGATAAATATCAATGTCTGTAGTCAGGGGCGACACCGGCGGGGGGGGGGGGCAGAGAAGCCGACCGCCCCCCTAATTGTCAAAATTTAGAAAAATCCAGGGTTTTTCGCCACGTGATTAATTCATGAATTTAGGTCTTTATGACATTATTTGCTCAGTAACAGTTCTTCAATCTCCTGAGATTCTACTTTGCACGCTCCTTGCTGTAGACCTTACTTTTAGAATTTAGGACAAAGGGTCTCTCGTCGCTCTTTGCGTTAAATACAACTATTTACAACAAATTCTAACATTATTTCATTTTGGAAGTAAAATAGAGTATTATAGAGTATAAACTACTGGAAAGGTGAAGATGAGGAAATAACAAGAAGAGATTTAGAGCAAACATGAAGAGGTTCGTGGAAGAAGTAATGCTGACACAGATCGTGGCGAAGATAAGAGAATCATTAGAGATTTGGCACGGGCATTAAGAGGAAATACAAGATTAGGTTGCTAAATGGCTTTGGAGAAGACGGGACAGCAGGGGCTGGGCTAGGGGGAGGGGCAGAGGCGGGCGACGCCTATTGAGTTCAAAAGTTATTAAAATAACGGGGATTTTACCGTTTTTCGAAATTCTCGCCCCCTACGCGTTTTGATTTCGCAACGTAAAAATGCTTTTCGCTCATCGTCTCGTCTCCGTCCGCCCAGCCCCCTGCCTTGTCGGACGCTTTTTGGTTTGTTTGGCTAGTTGAAAATATGGGCCGACCAAAATTCCTTCAGGAGGCTTTACCATGGCGCCGCCCCTGGGGGATAGGAGGAGAAAAGATGAATCGGGCAAAGAAAAGTCGTGCATGGATTATATAAAGAAGGATGGTTCGATCGAAGTTGGTAATGGATAAGAAAAGATGCGAGGACAGTAAACTAATGAGGAGACAGAGCATGACGTGGGAACGGCGCGAAGAATTAATGATGCATGATTGATGATGATAATAACAATCGTGGAATATTTCGCGACAGGTTTGTTGGGAGTTTTATTCAGAGCGTAACCAAATTCATTTCCAAATTGCACAACACTGAAAATGGAACTGAGAACGCCTAAACGTTGAGTTTTACTGAAACTTTTGCTTCAATCATGTATTATTTTTTTGGCCGAAGGGAAGTGAGTTGTGGTATTTGTTGTACGGGACCTCAATACCTGGTAAACAATAGTATTTACTGTTATAGATATTGTTTCATATTCTTTAACATTTTTTCAGGTTTCTTACGTCAAGCAGTCTTGGAGAATCCAAGCAAAGACATCGTCATCGTCCAAGATATTGGAAAAGGCAGTTTGGGGTGGAGTAGTTTGCGAATACCTACCGCTTGCAGGACAGGCGGTTATTAGAGTACATCTTCCTCACGCGATCCATACCGCGCCCTGCCTTCTTACAGGCGAGCAGTATTTGGTGCATTGAGAAAATGGGCACCAAGGAGGTAGAAAATATGGACGAATCGATTTCAGCTTCTCAAAGATGATATATTCTACACGGGAACCGGCTTGAGGTATATAAAATCTCCACGAAAGGTGGAAGCACGTCCGTGCCCACTCGACCAACACCCTCTCTATCATAGACACGAAAGATCTAGTTTATCCAATCCGGCAAGCCTACCTGGAAAGAAGATCTGTGAGGTCTGGGTCTGGAGTATGATGACGACTCTTGGGAATGGACTACACGTCTGACACGATCATGAATGGTGGCAGACATCCGTCCACAGATGATCATGTCTGAGGCAGGCAGCGACTTCTCAATCGAACAACGCAGCTCCGGCTTTCGTCCGTCATCATGGCAAAAGAAAACCCGGGTCGCGCGAGTCTAAACCTCTGACTGTCCTTGAGCCATAGGACGCCGTGGGATAGCTATACAATGAAATGTAATCATAAGAGAATACACAGTTATAAAATAATTATTTGCCTCACTCTTCAATGGGAAAAAGAGGTTCAGTGTTTCGGCTAGATTTCCCTCTCCATTCAATGAAAGTCTGTCATAATTGGCGTAAATTCATTTCCTAAGCAGAGCATCGATGTAGCCAGCGTGTGTTTGTGTGTGTGTGTGGGGGGGGGGCGGCAGTTGCCTTTCCCCACGGCTAAAAAAAAGTCGTCTTTACTTAAGTAAATTATTTAATTCAAATTATGTAAGAACTGCGTTTTTTTAAAGTAGCTTTTACATAAATGTCATGTTAGTATCTATACCTGGACTTATAGCATGAAGTTTGTTAAATACATTTGTAAAAGGGAATCAAAATTAGCTGTAAATAATGTCTCCTGAGATGTTTTTAATTTTTATTTTAATGGATTTGAAGTGTGAAGAAGTGATTCCATACATTCAAAATAAATATGTAGATGCTGCTGCTGACGATGTAATTTAATCATAAATTTAGATTAAAAAGAACATGAAAGGAAGAAGAAACGCTACTAACATGGTAAATCAATGAAACAGACTTTCAGTGTTACCATCAATTCAGCGATTTATTTTGCCCACTAATTTTGATTTCCTTTACAAAGGTTGTGAATAAAGACTAGTAGTGGCAGCGCTACTTTTCTAATGAATTATCAATTAAAGCATTTCATCTACCCTAGACCTAGATGAGAATATGGCATTCTAGAGTTTTCAATGTGCGATATACACACATTGTCTATTGCTATTGTGTGGGACAAGGCACACACTCTCACACAACACGAATTTTGATTCTGTACAGTTTTCAATTTTGTACAAGGGTTGGATATTGAGCAAATTTTCTGAACTATAACTTTTTTAAATAGATGAATTCAATAAATCTGATAATTGATATGTCGCTATTCAAGCCACCTTCCAACAAAACGTGTTTCCACTCTTAAAGCTGATAACTCATACTCATGCCATTATAATCTGGTGTATAGTTTTTGTGTTATTAAAATAGCAAACTTGACAAGTTTTATTTCTAACACCTGTAACCGCCACTTGTGCATCAGACCACTTTCAGGCTGCCGTCATGTATTTAGCCTGTTGAAGTGAAGTTATTACACCCTCATTCTCCTCTTCCTCCTCTTCTTCTTCATCTTCTTCTTCCTCTTGACACTTTGAACATTTCTTGTTTGTTTTCTATAGTTAACGAGTAGCAGTTTTAGTGTTCCTGTTGTTAGTTCAGATGACATTTGATGTTCACAATGCATATAGTAAAAAAAAAAAAAAAAAGTTTCAGTCGTGATCTTGTTTCAGGAATCAGGATAGATATCAACGACTTGGGGGAGATAGAATATTTAAGTCATTCTGTTTTATTATATTTCAGACCGTAATCATTGTTATCTGATGATCTGAAAGACAAAAGGACCACGTTCCCATTTGTTTGCTAAAAATGTGCAAGATATTAAAATGAGGGTCCAAGTCCAAAGTGAAGAGCTGCAAAATACATTGTTATCAGCACAAGTGCAGCATTCATTTGTATGGAGAGTGGATTGTGTTTAATGATGTTATGGTGTTTAATGAATTATCATGTGTCGTTTTCACATTTTCTTTTGAATATGAAATAAGATTTAAGTGGGTAATTGTGAAATTATCACTGTGTATGAGTTTCATTAGGCAGTGGCGTACCGTGGGTCAACTCATTGGGGGGGGGCACCCAGTCGCTCACCCAAATTGTATTTTCAGATGATGAATTTAATGCGCCATGTACGCCAAACGTATATACTGAAATGCTAGTTTTTCTTGTTAACGTGTACCCATAAACCAATTTTTGGTAATTTTGTAATAAATCGCCATTTTCATGATTATTTTTACAGGAAATATGTGTTTGCATGTATGTCTTGATTAGTTAAGAAAAAAATTCCGCGAGTGAGCGTAGCGAGCGAGCGGTTTGGAAAATTTTGAAAAGTGCAAGTCAAAGAAGAAAACTCGCCTTTTGTGGTGTGTTCTTTCTAAGTAAATCGGAATAATTTAAAACTGCAATGTGAGCACAAATGGAATTGTGTAGCAAATCGCCATTTTCATGTTTATTTTTACAGAAAATATGTGTTTGCATCTATGTCATGATTAGTCGAGAAAACATTCCGCGAGCGAGCGGTTTGGAAAATTTTGAAAAGTGCAAGAGAAAACTGGCATTTTTGTCGGTACGTTCCTTCTCAGTAAATCGAAATAATTTAAAACTGCAATGTGAGCACAAATGGAATTGTGTAAATGTTTACGGGCCCGTAGCCATCAATTTTCAAGGGGGAGAGGTGCATAAATGAACAAAAAGGATTTTCGACAGGGGCCACTAAATCTATTTTTTTTTGCTGGGTGTATAGGGGCTGACCATTCTAACGGGTGGAGTCCAGGGGTCCCGCCTTAGAATCCCCAGGTGCGGGTCAGGGAGCGGAGCCCCCTGAAGTTCTCGGGTTCTAGAAGTTTCACAAGGCCATTTTGATTCTCTGCAAAACCCTTTTTTTCGTTAAATGGGTAGTCAATTACAGCAGTCCCCCGCTTTCAAACCTTTTGGCACTTCCGAAGCTATAACCTTTTTATTCTTAAATCCTGATAGGAGGTTATTTTCTAAAATGGTGATAATTTGTTGGGGGTCAGGAGGCGGAGCCCTCTGAAGCCCATGAGTTCCCACAATTTGTGAGCTCATTTTGACCTTGTGATAACACTATTGTTTTGTGAAATGAACAGTCAAAACTAAATAAAAACCACCCGCTTTCAATCTTTTTTCACTTCCTACGGAATATTTTTTGTATCATGAACT
>JZLH01S0012881.1:49563-60572 GCA_001188425.1 Eucidaris tribuloides
ATTTGAAATTAATGCTTTATGGGATCTCAATTTAATTTTGTACTGAGGAATTGCAGAAAAACACACATTCAAAAGGTATGTCACGCAGGTGATGGATTTTGGAGGAGGAATTTCTACACAAATTTGTTTGTGCCCCCCCCCCCCGTAGTTACGCCACTGTCATTAGGAATCTGGCAATTTTGCAAGGCCTCCATCGATCGATACATCATGCTGCGCTAAAAACCATCACAACATCATTAAACACAATTCACTCTCCATAAAAATACATGCTGAACTACTGGTGTGCATTTCTTGCAGCTTTTCACTTTTGACTTGGCCCTTAATTTATTAAAATGTCTTGCACATTCCATGATTCCATAATCATGGCAAATTAGGTACCATTGTAAAGGGAAATAGACAGTTTTCTCAATGATACCAATATCAAGAATTATACTATGATACCAAGAGAGATATTTTTTGAGAAGAATTGTATAAACAGAACTAGCAGAACTTGCTATTTCTGTATCCGTATCCTTACTTGACTATGAGGGAAATGAGCAATTGTTATAATTTAAGTGATGGTCTATCGTGTTGATTTGAATATGTTAGGTATTATTTCGCATTTCGTTTAAGCAGTGATATAAATAAATGAAATGAAATGAAAATGTAACTTTCCTCTTTGTTTTATATAGCCTTTTGTCACACATTAACAGTCTGTATATTTTATAGAGTGTTGACCTTCATTTTTCAGTCGGAGCTCAATAAATTAAATTCAATAAAAATTGACCCCCCAAATTTCGTGTGCCCCCCAGGTGCCCCCCCCCACAAAAATTATGACCGTGAACAATTTTTGACTTGGGATTGGGAGGAAAAAAAATAAGAAAACTTTTGGATCTACGATTTGGAGAAAATTTTCACTACCAACGCCTCCCCCCCCCCCCACACACACTGAGCGAGTTTTCGGCGATTGGCGTGACAGGGAAAAAATTGGGCCTTGGATTTGGGGGAAAAATGTCGTCATTCCCCCCCCCCCCGGCTGAGCGAGTTTTCGGCGACTGACGTAACCGGGATAAATTTTGAACCTGGGATTTGGAGATAATTTTTTTCGTCACTACCCCCTCCCCCGCTGAGCGAGTTTTCGGCGGCTGGCGTGACCGGAAACAAAATTGACCCGGGGATTTGGTACCCCCCCCCAAAAAAAATAAATATATAAAAATTCAAGGCCCCCAGTGTCCCTATGCTGAAAAAAATCGTAGCTACGCCACTGGGGATATATCCCACCACTTTTCGGGAAGGAGGATGATCTGTACCAATATACCCCACTTTAAAAAAATATATTTTTGCGTTTATTCAAGTATTACATGTATAACATTTGAAAATGCTAAAGATATGGTTATCTGAATATCCCGGTGTTTCCGATTTTATACAAATAATATCCTTCATTCATGTTCATTACTATCGTGTTTTCCATCGTTTCAAGTAGGCATTATATCCCTATAGTGCACAGATAACGCAAAATGTAGGTCTGTCAGGCGCGATTCTACCGGGGGGGGGGGGGCTTTGGGGGCTTGAGCCCCCCCAAAAATTCTCAAGCCCCCCAAAAAAAATTTCGGACCAAAAAATGTTTCACAATGAAAATATCAAATACCTGAAGCAATCTAGCAAACACTTAAATATTGATAGAAAAAAGAAGAAAGAAGATAGAAGGATTTTTAAATATCTTTTTACCATGCCCAGAAACATGTCTTTTTAATACATAATTTTCAATTCATTTTACGGTGGGAAGCCCCCTCCCACACCTTCCCCTGCTGTACATCTTCTTGAAATCCTGACAACATTCCCTGTAGTAATCTTCATAAAATGTTCCTTTAAAATAATGAAGGTAATAAGAATGTATTTCCTATGCTCAGAAACACGTCTTTGCTACGCGTATTTTCAAAAATTTCTGGCGTGGGATCCCCCTCCCACACCGTCCCCCGCACCCTCGCAAATATGAATACCCAATTGCAGCTTTTCGCCTACTTCCTGAACATCTTTTTGAAATCCTGAATCTTCATAAAATATACCTTTAAAATATCTACTTACGATGCCTAGAAAACACGTCTTTTATATGTGTATTTTGAAAAATTTTCTACCATGGGAGGGGGAATCCCCCTCCCACAAATTCCTCCCGCTCGGTCGCTTCGCTTCCTAGCAAGTATGACTACTCATGTACAGTTTTCCATATACTTACTGTAGGCCTACAGCTTTTTGACATCCTGACTACAATCCCTAATAATCTTTATAAAAATACCTTTAAAATATGTATATTCCATGCCTAGAATCACGTCTTTTTTCCTAACGTATTTTAAAAGATCCTGGGGGGGGGGTATCCCCTCCTACACCCTCCCCCCTTTTTATGCGTATTTTCACAAAATTCCTACCGTGGATCCCCCTCCCACATCCTCACCCGTTCGGTCGTTTCGCTCCCTCGGAAGTATGACTATCCAATTGCTGTTTTTCACATACCTCCCTGTATGACTACCCAATTACAGCTTTTCACATACTTCTCTGTACATGTATGACTACCCAATCCCTATGACTTCCACGTATACTACCCATTTCCTAGCTTGATAATTAAAAAAAATTGACATATGTATTTACCATGCCTAGAAACCCGTCTTTTCTATGCGTATTTTCAAAAAAAAAATCCTACCATGGGAGGGGGTATCCCCCTCCCACACCCTCCCCCGTTCGGTCGTTTCGCTCCTTCCCAAGTATGACTACCCAATTGTTCACATATTTCCTTGTACATCTTTATGAAAACTGACAACAATCCCTTATAATCTTCATGAAATATACCTTTACAATATGTATTTACCACGCCCAGAATCACGTCTTTTCTAAGCGTATTTTCAAAAAGTTACTACCGGTTTCCCCCTCCCACACCCTCCCCGCTCGGTCGCTTCGCTCTCTCGCATGTTCCGTCAAGCCCCCAGTACCCTCTTAAAATTTTTGCTCTAGAACCGCACCTGAGGTCTGTAATGAAACATACGTATTATCAACAAAATGTAGAAAACAAATTCAAATGTTCACGTTGGGACATAAGGAGCCCATTCGAGACTGTTCAGCATTTATCAAGAAGACAGTCTAAACATTTTTTAAAATGGTCATGATATTTTCGCTCAGAATTTTAAAAACTCTTTAAAGAGTTTCTTATAGGATTATTCGAAATCATGTGCTGTGTGTATGTGTGTGTGTGTGTGTGTGTCGTGGGGGGGGGTAGTGTTCCCAGTATTTCACGCAATTTGGATATCCACTATCCACTGCCCGTTTTACTTCTCATATTAAAAACCTCTAAAAATATTTCCTTTCAACAATCTTTTTGACAATTGCGTTTTTCAATCATTTGCATCAACATGATCCCTAGAATGAGTGTCCCCTTTCATTCCCATAATCGTTTTCTTTTCAGATAAACACAATTGTCAATTGTTCCACCTCTGATAAGCCTCACCTGTGACAATGGCCCCTTTTCACATTTTGACCGGCGCCCATTCTAATTTAACTGCCGGCGCTACCGCTTTTTGTTAAGTGGTACTGGTTCTTAAAATCCCCCCCTTTTCTCTTTAATTTGTGCTCCGAATTTGACTTAGAGCAACTCCTTGATTTGAAGGTGTCCCCAAAATTTTGAAATTTCATCTCCCCCCCCCCCCACTCCTCGGACCGGAGTTACACCCGTGAAACGAAATATCAATTATCTATTCATTCTTTAAAAATAGGAACTGAAACACACAAGGCAAACACTCAAGGCGAAAATGTCGAATTTTCTCACCCTGGGAGGGAAACCCCCTCCCAGACCTTCCTCATTTTATCACCAATCAACCATTGACACAACTTTTACACGATGTCTTCCTTCATAAAAAAAAAATGGGGGCTAAAAACACACGTTTTCAAGGCAAAAGTGTCAAATTTTCTCATCCTGGGAGGGGGAGCCCCGTCCGAGACCCAGTCCCCAATTCATCACCAATCAACAATCGCCACACCTTTTTGCACACAATAAAATGCTATTCAAATCCCTCAAAATGGATATATAAAATATACTGTACATTATGGAACGTATAAGCAATAAGCATTAAAGCGGTGAGTAGTACATTTGGACAGAACGATATAGGTAGAGGACGAATGAAAACACTCGCCCCTGCATCCCCCTCCCCACCGCCGCCATCCTGAAAACAATGGATATGTCCCCGTTTACGTCCTTCGAACAACGGGCCCTTACTTCTCGGCCGCTTGCCAGTCGGCGAATTGAGTATGAGTATGAGTTTGAGTTTATTTAACAACAATAGCAATAACAACAACTATGTTTAACAACATTAACAATAACAATATATCACATCATAGAATTAAGTAACTAGTATAAAACTTACAGATTTAAGTACTTACTATGAGAATAGATATGATAAACATGAATACATAGAATGTGACCTGCATGCATGTACCTAACATGCATGATTTAACCAAAGTTAAGTTACAGTATTTACAATAGTAAAAAGAATATTAAGGCTATATTGTTGTTAAAAAGGAACCAGAGGGTAGCACAAGTGCTAGTCGAGCCTGATTCCTTTAATCTTTCATAATTCATAAAATGAAATATATAGGCAATATTTCAACAAAAAACAAAAACTAAGCCTAAATACGTACAAAAGGTAGAAAAATGTCTGAAAAAATATGATACATGTACACTGTCATATACATAACTGATGGAGTTCTCGTTATAACAAATAATCACTTAAGTATAAGTATACTCTTGTATAACACATGTATTTGTTTGTTTTGTTTCAAATGCATCTGCCGAAGTTAAATATTGGCTAACATTGGTTGTAAGTAGGCAATTAACTCCTTTCTGAAGGTATGTCTAGATTTCCTCTCCCCCTTATATCATTTGGTAGGGCCTATACAATTCTAAATTTTTGTTCCCATGAAAGAAATTGAAAATTGGCCCTGTGTTGTTCTGCATTTCGCATATGATTGACCACAATCTTTACCCCGTGTGGCATACTTGTGGTCTATCACCTGACAGTACTCTGTTTGAGAATTGATTTGTGATATGAGCACTCCGGCTCATCACCCCCGGTGGGGGAAAGAAATCGTTCCCAGACTAGAGCCCTAAAATCTGCCCCTCCCCATTTGTTGTTGTTGTTCGCAGTCTACCTCAAGTCGCTGTTCGATAACAATTACAATGCTATACGCATACTGTATTGACTTCAGTCGCGTGAGAATAATTATTCAGAAAAACGACTTTTACGCGGCTGCTTGTGATGCAAGTTGTGCGGTAAATATGGCGACGAATGTATGGCAGCAGGTATTGGCAATTGATGCTCGATATAACACATACAGAACCCCGAACAGTCCTCAATTTCGTAAGTAAATGAGTGATTTGTGTCTTTTCCTTCGCATTGCACATTTTATGACTGAGAATAGTGATACGCAGACATTTATTTTACGTTTACTGTAATGTAAGTTGGTCAGCAGGGTTCACGTAATTAAATAAGTGAAGCGTGCGGGCTGTGTATGTCGGTGTATCGTATTACCGGACACTTTTTATTTGGATGCAGAATTCACATAATAAACTTGATTGATTTTCTTGAAAATCATATTTTGCTAATTCATTCAAATGTCTATATTAATATTTCAATCAAAAGGAAGAAAGTCACTTGATTAATCTGACGAAATCGGCAGTTGAACTAACCCCTTCAAAATTTTTCTTTATTTTGCGGCGCTGAAAATCGACCTGTATTCGATTACCGGACACCGTGTTATGTCTATGACTATGGCAAAACGCAAAAGTCGCGCGAGAAGAAAATACACGGAAAACAAATAGCAAAATGACATTCTCAAAACAAGCTTGACAGCCATTCACTTTGCACGGCATTAGGAAAATTGGATTATTTCAGGAAAAAGGCATGTATTTGTCATAGATTTGTAATTTTTCTAAGTTTTTTTGTGTTCTTACGATGGTTCATACATTTCTTGATCACCCCAATCGACTCGCACATTCGATACGCGTAGTCCCGCGCGGAGAACGCGCGTCCGGTAATACAATAGTGTCCGGTAATACCATGCGTGGGCATACTGACAGTACAGCAAACAAGTAAAGTATGTCGGTCGTATCGTATTACCGGAAACTTTTTATTTGGATGCAGAATTCACACAATAAACTTGATCGACTTTCTTGAAAATGATATTTTTTAAATTCATTCAAATGTCTATATTAATATTTCAACAAAAAGGGAGAAAGTCACTTGATGGCAGTTGAACTAACCCCTTCAAAAATTTTCTTTATTTCGCGGCGCTGAAAATCGACCTGTATTGCCGGACACCGTGTTATGTCTATGGCAAAGCGCAAAAGTTGCGCGAGAAGAAAATACACGGAAAACAGCAAAATGACATTTTCAAAAACAAGCTTGACAGCCATTCACTCTGCACGGGCATTAGGAAAATTGGATTATTTCATGAAAAAGGCATGTATTTGTCATAGATGTGTAAATTTTCTAAATTTTTTTGTGTTCTTACGATGCGTCATACATTTCTTAATCACCCCACTCGACTCGCACATTCGATACGCGTAGTCCCGCGTGTAGAACGCGCGTCTCGTAATACCATGCGTGGGCATACTAACATTATAGATTAGACCGAAGGCTTCGACCTCTGTATCGCGTCCGTGGTCGTTTTTCAGTAGTTATCAGACGATCTTGACAGGTATTTTACATGTATCTATGGTATACGCGCTATACAGAGGCGGAAAGGGATGCTGTTTCGTGTACACTGGACTTTCTAGTCAAAGTTGATGAAAAGTGTCAACTCCCGAACGGACGGAAAATGTCCAATTTTACACCATTCCTAACACTTACGAGCATTCGTATTTCGTCATCAAAATAGTTAAAACCGCGAAAAACTTGCCGAAAAGTGTTCCTCGGGTCTCGTACGTGATTTGTTCGCTGATGCCAATGCCAGTACGTAGCTATAGTATAGATTATAGGGTCTACGTAGCTTTGGCATCAGCTTAACAATGTATGAAAGTGTGTTAATAATCACATGAGCTGCCAACTTTCAGTAGCACAAATGAGTCTTGAAAAGGTTTTAATAATTTGGATTGGAGAAGAAATCAGTAATTATCAGTGCAGGGATAAAAAATCACTCGGATCAGCAGAATATAGCCCGACACAAAACTAAAAATTCATATAGATAAAGGCCCCACAGTCAGGCCTAGGCAGAATAAATTTAATAGACGAGATCAATTTTCAAAAAAATATTGGAAGGCTGGCATCCAGTAGCCTACCAAACATCAGCCTGTTGAGTCTTGACTCTCTTTAGTTTTGAATCAATGACAAAACATGTTTGAGTAGACTACTGTATCTCATCATTGCTTGATACGAATATCAAGAGCAAAATCACATTATACATCTGATGACTGAATCAAGAGCTATGAATGTGATGCAGGAAATCAGGGTGGTCCACAACTATAACAGTTAGTTTTCCTTTCAACACTAGACCATTCCGAATAACTCAATTTCACTATTGGGAGGAAGGAGGGAGTCTCGCACTCTGTGGCTCCGTTGGTTCATGAACACATCGTCACATCGTTTTCACTGGCATTGGCAAGGTCAACATATCTCAGACTTCGGTTGGTTGGCTGACGGGCTGATTTTGGAGGTCAAATTCCAACTTTGCCAAGTGTTTTCGACAAGTCAAATTTATGTTTTTCAGTTTATATTATGACAGAAGTTTATAACCAGCAGCATGTGTTGAACGGGCAATTTTTTTTAATGACCTTCCAAGCTGCCCGATATAATATACACGGATCGATGAATGGCACAGGCATGATAGCCAACAGTCTGACAAAATGACAGTAATAGCACCTCAGCTGGAGGTCGGAGTATCAAGTTTGGATTGAAATTACCTACATTTTCCGTAGTAGGTATTCCAAACCCTCCAAACATACGCCCGTTTTCTTCATATTCATGGTCACTTCGATAATTTTGCGAACAATATTAGAAGTAAACTTCCGATTTGCGTTTGTTTAATGTACGGTATTAGCTACTAACACAGATTTAAATAAATGGGATTACAGGCATTTTTCACACGGCATACGTAAACAATTGCATGTAACCTTGTGTTCCCCCAACTGCCGATAGTTGAGAGAAATGTGAGAGTGCAATCGGTGATCGTAGAGCTTGGCGAACATGCACGCAAGCAGCAGTATAAACAGAGTAGGACACACGTAGATTTACATACAGTACTTACTTGGATCCGTGCATGCTGCATTGCATTCTGAGCCGATCGCATGCCTTCTTGTCGTCATTGTCACTCCCGATCCTGCGAAGGCAGCAAGCTAGCAAACGGGAGCGGCTGTTTTTCCGATGTTCGATTGCCTTCTTTATCACAAATACGAGTGCAATTTCAGAGCTTGCCAGAGCGATAGTGCTTGTGTATTTTTTTTTCTTGGGACAATTAAAATTTTACTTGCCCGATCGGGCAAGTAGATTTTAACAATTTGATATTTTACTTGCCCGACATGACATTTTACTTGCCCCGGGCAAGCGGGCAAGTGCTAGTGTCGAGCCCTGCTTATGACGGCCCCCGAGTCCTCATAACTTTTGTCACTGGACTTGTCCATGAAATTACGATGTCAGGGTTTCGTGAAATGCATTATGACTTAACCATGGAGTTGTCTCCAAAGATAGGATGTCAGGCTTTCGTGCAACCGGCCCCAGGTTTCTCGTAACTGAGAACATATTCAGTCTTGGAACGTTTCTTTAATTGAACTGATAATTGTACTTTACCTACATGGTGCACAATTGTGTTAGATTTCCAACGTCTGCTTCTTAAATTGAGAGGTTTTCTTCTGATGTCTTGAATTGTGGAATGCGTAAACAGATGGGCTGGCGCAGTTGGGAGAGCTTTGGAATATTCTCAGTCTTACAGCTGTGTGTGTGAGACCATTGCCTCGTAATGGGTGCACTGCCAGCTGCCTGGCCATCAAGCTGAATGTTGTGTGTTATGTTGTAGCCATGAATGGTGAAAGCGATTGATCTGACATGAAGTAGGGAATATCATTAACTCTTAACATGCCATTGCGAAACAGTGTAGGAAATACATTGGCGGCTGAGGGTGATTTAGCCCACAAAATTACAAAATAGCCCCTTCAAATCACATAAAGTAAAACAGCCCATCAATTTTCCTCATAGGCGCTCACGTATAACCATCTAAAATCACTAAATCTGGCTTTGAAAGTTTTAGCCCTGGAAAATGAATTTGAATTTTCTTGCGCTGCACGGAAGTACAAATCTACGGACATTGTGTTGTATCTGCATGTGTTGCATAATTATTGTACAATTTGGCATGTGGATTTTAATGAAAGTTGGAATTTCCAGGAAATTTACACAAAACGTTTAGTTTGAACATAATCTCACTTACCACCATTTTTCAACATTTTCCACAGCATTGTGATTCTTACACAGTTACAAGGATTTTTTGAAAAGATACATTTGTAAAAAAATACTAGAAATTTTTCTTACCCAGATTTTGCGATTTTCTCTCAGAAGTTGATTCTTCTTTCGAATATATTAATTGTTTCCTGATAAGAGATAAGCAAAGTTTATCATAATGCATTCAAATTGTTAGATTTCAGTGAACAGTACAAATATGCACTTTAAAAGTAAAATGGCTAAATTCTATTGAAAGGATTTATTGCTAGGGAAAGCAGTCTGCGTCATCATAGGCCCTGTAAAATTTAATTAGAAATGTTTTGATCGTCCAGGGTCTTTTATTAAATGAGACAAAGGGACTTAAGTCATTATAGTTTTGGTCGATCAGGACAACTTTTTTGTCAATCTTTCAATGCCTACATGTATTCTACTGCCCCCCCCCCCGACATTTTACATTTTGTGTAAATTTCTCAAAATGAGAGGGCTTCAGAGCAAGCAATTCTTCCAGAACATTAATTTAGATATATATGTGTACTATCTAACATCATAATCTGCAAAAAAATTGGTATCATTTTTATCATTTACCAAAACTAATAGGCCTACCCTGGCTTTCAGAAAACAAACTTGTTTTGCATGATTTGACTGTTTTCTTGGCATTATTTTACTTGTTTACAAATAAAGTGGTTCGGAGTTTTTGTGTTCTACCTCACAAAAAGTGGTGATTAAAAGGCTAACAATGACCACACTTTTCTCCATGCCTCTTAATGCATGCAGCTAGTGCACTAGATTTTATGAAGTTAGTCACTTTCGAATGACATCTTTGACTTTGGCAGGGTTTTTAGATGCCATGAGGTACACAGCACATCGTTGACGTTTGGTCATGCAACGACAGTGGTGTCAGGTGCGTGGACGATATTCTGCAGTTTGTTCCATATATTTACTGTGTAAATTTCATGGCGGGATTTTCCAACAGAGACATTTTGTAGCTTAAAGAGGGAATCGCCCGCCGCCCCGTGTGTTTTATATTTTGAAGCACTGAATTCACCAATCACGATCCGCTAGAGAACTGATGGCGGTAATACAGAGCAAAAGATGCTGTTATTACCCCATAGCCTCCGCAATCGTAGCCGTGGCCGTACTGCTTTTACAATGCGGACACCGGCCTCATGACGTCCATCCGACAGCACACGGCCAGAAATCGCACCCACACCCCATTGATACCAACGCTTTGAACTAGCATGCACGGCATGTGCGCCGGTCAACCAAGCCAAAAGTCGCCCGAAGGCTTGTCCACCAAGAAGATTTCACTGAACAGTTGGCGAATTATCGGTAACGTTAATATTCAAATTTAAAACTCAATTCAAACTTTGAAAGGAATGTTTATCCATTGAAATGTTAATAAATTACAGCTTTTGTACACTTACATTAAATGGTTTCATTCCACAAAATTAATGTCTTGTTTTTTTTTTTCAGCAAACTTGCGTCCAAACCACGCTACCGCGATGTGATTGTAAAAGGCGACGGTCCTTCACTATGGGGTCTCTCCCAAGCAATGGCCCCAAT
>JZLH01S0012900.1:0-11505 GCA_001188425.1 Eucidaris tribuloides
TTTCGCGCTAGTTCGCTGGTAGTTCGCGCTGCATTAGTATGTTAGCGGTCCGTAGTTCGCGTTTAGTTCTTGGTCGATGTTCTCGCGTTAGTTCGCGTTGAGTTCGCGGCATCGTTCGGCGCAGGTCGCTGTAGTTAGCGGCAGCTTTCGCGCAGTTCGCGCTGATTAGTAGGACCGCAGCCTAGACTCGATTGGCATTGTCATGCTTCGTGTTTTTGCATAGATCTCTATGGTGTTTTGGTCATCCGCCCTCTACGTTAGAAGTATTGGTGCGCCGTCCTGGCATGCAATATGATTGGTTCTTTGCATTTATCCGCGCACGCTTTTGAATGACTGCGCTATGATATGAGATGTTGAGTGAGAGTCTACTAATTCAGCGAGTAGAATATCTGGTTTTGCGAGTTATTACAGAAGTTTCACAATGAAGCCATCGTAAGTATAATTCATAATATGCTATAGATACCAATTTTAATGTATGTAAAATGAAAAAGTCATTCAGAAACATGTTTGTAAGCGAAGTCTTCAAAACACGGAAGCTTGCTTGCTGCTCGACTTGTCTGCTTGTGTTGTGTGAATGTGATGATGTTGAGACATAACGTTAGACATGCTGACAATGCAATGGACATGCACTTACTGTAGCAGGTCTTAGCGCTGCACAACACATTCAGTTTGCATTCGGAAAGCGCAGCGCAAGCCTAAGTAACGTTAGTCGTTAGACTACTTGAGTTAGTAAAAAATAAAATCAGCAGTAGAAACCTTAGACCAGTGGAATTATGGAATCTGTGGGTTTTTTGTGACGACTGATGTTTCAGTCAGCAGTACGGGCGCACGTCCAATTATATCGGAGATTCTCTCCAATTTCGGAGAGACTCCGATATCAGCGGACTCGGAGACTTTTTCTGCTCTCCAATTTCGGAGGGGAAAAGTGCACTTGGCTGATGACCAATGTCATGAGAAAGCAGGATTTTTGTGACGTTTTCAGACTTCTGTTGTCAACCAAAAATTCCTGAAACGTTATCAATACGCGCGGTAACAAGGTTCCCCGAACCCCGGGGAACTCAAATTTGACAAGTGTGCAGCGAGAATTTTCAAACAGCATGAGGTTTGCATAGGTGAGCCGGCTGAATGATCTCCGTCCGCGTGAAATTTAACACGGAAAATTACAAAAAATCACAAAAACAAATAAAATTTTAGAAAAAAAGGTCTATCCTGAAAAGGACTGGACCCCAGGGTACTCACGGTTATGACGGTGTCGTCAGTCACGGGGTAAATATCGTAGTTTCCTCTCCGTGAGATCCGCGTTGACGTTTAGATTCGCACTGTTTGTGTAAACCACGTACCAGTAGCAGAAGCGAGATGATCAGCGGGTTGTAATCTCGACGTTTTTGTCGTTAGATTAGGGCTGATTTGATGATTTTTCGAGTCATTATTCCGTCCGCATTAGTCCTGGCATCGCGTTAATTCCCGTAACAGCAATTTTTCGTACGGAATTGTCGCCAAAACTCATAAGAAATTCCAGTTATCACAAGTCGGCATAACCACACGTAATCTTCATACTTGTAAATTTTACGAAGTCACAGGGATTGCCTGCGCGCAGCTAGCGCACCGCGTCCACGCCACTCGCATACACTGCAATGCTAAAGCGCGTACCAATTATAGAAAGAAATTGCGCCTGCGCGCATCTGTTGTCAGGGCGACCAGAGCATTCACCTCCTCGATAAAGCTTAAAAACAAGTTTTCACCGGAAGTGTCGTGACGTCACACCGGAAGTGGGGTTACGTCATGAAAATACAATGTAGTTCCGTATTTTTCTGGCACCAGCCAGCCCGAAGGCTGGGGTGAAGGTGATTTCTGTGAGTGCGAGGTGAATCCGGCCACCCCCGTAGCTTGGGGACTAAACCGGATTTAAAACCTGGATTACTACTACTACTACTTGACGGCGTTATCGCGGGATTTTGGGCTCCAAATTAAGAAACAACCTACAGATCTCTGTAGGTTGCAAAACTACTTTTTGACGGCGAATCCGATTTTCGCATTTTTAGGCTCTCAAATCGCTCTATATAAGAGACATCTTAGAAACGGATGGAGGCTCCGCCTCCATCCTATTTTTAGAAATGACATCATTCCGCTCTTCTGCATTTTCCCCTTTCGGAGATAGTCTCCAATATTGGAGACTTTTTTTGTTTATTTACCTTGGCGCAGCAGGGATCATGTTATCGCAACTTAGGAATGTGATATTCAGAATCCTTGAGGGGTTTTACCCCAGATGACCGTCTACTTTGAAAATTCACCGTCTTCTTACCAAGTTATCAGGGCATGCGTTAAGGAATAATTTTTGTATAGCAAAACTGCTAATCAAAATCTTTATTGTATAGCAATTGCCAATTTTTGTATAGCAGTTTTGTAACTTGAAGAAATGTACAATGTAAAGTATGTTGTATGTACGTAACATTTATTATCTCCACTGATAATATGACAAGCACTGCTGGACTGAGAAAGCAAGATTCATTAAAGCCTAAGTTTAATTTTGGGGATTTCTTTTTATTTGAAGTTTCATGCCCAAAGGTCACACCACACCAATAACAGATTCTGAATGTCTTTCTTTTATTTGGGGGTTACTTTTCACAGTACTTACCTGAATTGTACACAATAATATAATACATTTCCAGTGATTGCCTTATTAAAAACTATCATTCCTTGGACTGGTTTATGAACTCAGTAGCGGGAGGAGAAGGAAAAAAAGAAGATCAAGAAAAGAAAGACGAATAAAAAAAATAAAAGAAGGAAAAGAAACAAGAATTAAGACGGAAGAGAAAAAATAGAAGTGAAGAAAAGGAAAAAAGAAGGAAAAGGAAAAAAAGAAAAAAAAGGAAGAAAAAGGAAATAAAGCAGGAGGAGAAGGAGGAGATAGGAGAGACAATGAGAAAAGAACAAAAGAAAGAGAAACAAAAACAACAAGAGCTTAAAAGGAAAAGAATCAGAAAAATGAAGCAAAAATAAATGGCTATAATAATTGACGTCCTAGCAATGTCATTGAAATAATACATTTTAGTGTGAAGTTGCAGCATCACTAACAAAAAAAAACAAACAAAACGATTACTTAGAAATATTTTGACCTCGATCAGTGGACTTTGAACCCGAGCTCCCACCAAAGGTTGTATGGAGACAATGGAATGTCTGGGCTCAGTGCCAAAGACCGTCATGTCGCCTATTGTTTAGTCTAAATACCATGCCTGTGTGAGGCAGGGGCCATGCAAACATGCATTGGCTAACTATCATGACTCTTGATTATCCATGAATAATGGTTTGGCAGTCAGACTAGATACAAAGCAACCTAAAAATAAATTCTTATGCTTAGATTTCCCATGATCTTGGCCGGTTTTCAGCTAGCACTGAACTGCACTATCGCACCGCTGTTTCTCCGATGACCGCTTGCGTTCTTTATCAGAAATACGAGCGCAATTTCAGAGCATGCCAGAGCAAAATTGCTTGTGTAATTTTGCCCCCGAGACAATAAAAATGTTACTTGCCCGATTGGGCAAGTAAATTTTAACATTTTGATATTTTGGTTGACCACTTGTATCGCAGATTTGAGATCCAAAAAATTATACGTGTCGCAGTTGGGCTCAATTGGAGCGCTAATTGCGATGCGATACCGGCTAATGCGAGCCCTACAAGTTATGATCGATTGTTTACATTTTGCAGCAGTTGTCGATAGCAAAGTTGCTGATGGTATCGATTACCAGAATGTTGTCATTATCAATATTATTATTCTTATAAATTATTAATAAATTTGTACTAGACTCTATGTAAATCCAGATCTAATTGTTTACACCACCATAACCTCAGTGGGATTGGTCTCGGAAAAAAAAAATCTCCGATATCAGAGATTTTCTTTGTGCCAAGTTTTGATGACCCAGTCTCCGATATCGGAGATAATCTCCGACATTGGAAATAATCTCCGATATTGGACTTGCGTCCGTACTGGTCAGGCCACCTGAAAATAAAAAATAAACCATAATCTTCAAGTGGCTTGGCTACCCACTAGAAATTATTGCACAATTCAATCATAGCCGTATGACATACTGTAGCTTGAACGACCATAACGACTTCATCATTATTAGTATGCATACATGATAGCTAACTTAGTGCACGTTTTTATTCCATTTGCGCTCAAAAATAAACATGACGCTAGAAATTATTGCACAATTCAATCATAGCCATAGGACATAGCTTGAATGACCATGACGACTTCATCATAGATTAGTAGATCTATGCAAACATGATAGCTAACTTAGTCAGTACGGGCGCACGTCCAATATCGGAGAGACTCTCCGATATCGGAGACTTTTTCTGCTCTCCAATTTCGGAGATACATGTAGTCTCCAATATTGGAGACTTTTTTTGTTTATTTACCTTGGCGCAGCAGGGATCATGTTATCGCAACTTAGGACTGTGATATTCAGAATCCTTGAGGGATTTTACCCCACATGACCGTCTACTTTGAAAATTCACCGTCTTGTTACCAAGTTATGATCGATTGTTTACATTTTGCAGCAGTTGTCGATAGCATTGCAGATGGTATCGATTACCAGCATAGTTTATGAATGTTGTCATTATCAATATTATTATTCTTATAAATTATTAATAAATTTGTATTAGACTCTATGTAAATCCAGATCTAATTGTTTACACCACCATGACCTCAATGGGATTGGTCTTGGAAAAAAAAATTTCCGATATCGGAGATAATCTCCGACATTGGAAATAATCTCCGATATTGGATGTGCGCCCGTACTGTTAGTGCACGTTTTTATTCCATTTGCGCTCAAAAATAAACATGGCGCACAACTGAAGAAATCCATGTTTTTTAATGCAACATTTTGGCCACCTGAAATTGGTGGAAAAAAAAGTTACGGGCGAGCCCTGCCGTTGTCAACCAAAAATTCCTGGATTATTATCAATGCGCACGTTAAACGGTCCCCCAAATCCCGGGAAAATTTTTTCCATTCCACCACGAGAGGCTTCCAAATACTATAGCATTAGTTTTGCATAGGTAAAGTGGCTGAAATCCGCATAAAATCTAACACTCTAAAATTACGAAGAATCGGGCAAAATTTAATAAAATTTTAGAAAAAAGGTCTATCTTGAGTAGGACTGGACCTCGATACTCACGGTTACGACGGTGTCGTCAGTCACGGGGTAAATATCGTAGTTTCCTCACCTTTTAGATCCGGCGACGTAGCTGAACATTAGATTCGCACTGTGTTACAAAGTACGTACCAGAAGCGAGACAATGATTCATGGGTCAAAATCTCGAGGTTGTCGTAGTCGGATTAGGCCTGATTTGATGATTTTTCGAGTCATTCCATCCGCATCCGTCCTAGCATCGCGTTATTTCCCGTGACAGCAGTGGTTATAATGGTTCGTACGAAATTGTCGCCAAAATTCCAGTTATCACGAGTCGGCATTGCCACACGTAATCTTCATACTTGTAAATTTTACGAAGCATCACAGGGATTGCCTGCGCGCAGTCTAACCTTCTAGACTGCTGCTCTGAGGATACATTTTTTGGGGATTCACGATTGAAGTTTATATTTTGTGATAACTTTTTCTGGTTGGAGGTAGGAAAATGTTGCCCAGACAAATTTATAGTCCCTTTAACCCTGATACCACCGGAGGGAGGGGGGGGGGGGGCATAGCCGTTCACTGGCTTTTTACTTTCAAGTCTCGCGCATCATTGAAGACCATTTTAGAAAAAATTGGATGTACCGTTACGACGCTGCACGACTTTTCGTACATGCATGCAACTCCAAAATTGCTCAAAAACATGATTTTGTGTACAAAATCAATGCAAATTGTGTTTTCAGCCAAAAATCATAAATGTACGATTATATCTACTTTTACTGGCTGAAATGGATTAAGTTTATGCTGTTTATGATCGCAAAAGTGTCCCCAACAAAGTTCATTGAAAAAATAATAATAAACAAAAGGTCGAAAAAACAAAGAAATACATAAGAAATTTATGAAACAATAAAATATATAGGAAATTAATTCTGATTCGGTAAATTTTTTTGTAGATAATTGTTAGAAATGTCAAAATGGATATTTTCACCAAAAATTAGCATTCTACTAGCTATTGTAAGCGAGATATAGGCGAAAACATAATTTCATACACTTATTTGCATAATTAATTACTTAAAAATATAAACAATCAATATTTTGAAAATTTTAGCTACACAGTCTTTAAGTTTACATGCCGGTTCTTATGTGCGTGCAAATTTGTCGCAGGCGCTCGCGCGATCTCGCCGGACGAGATCTCGGCAATAAATCATTAATAGAAAATATAAATTCTGATTCGGTAAATTTTTTTGTAGATAATTGTTAGAAATGTCAAATGAAATTTTCACCAAAAATTAAGCAATTTCTACTAGCTATTGTAAGCGAGAATGTAGCGGAAAACATAATTTCATACACATTAAACTTTGCATAAATTAATTACAAAGTTTATAAATATAAACACGTCTAATATTTAAATTTTACTACACAGAGTCTTTTTTTAGTTTACTGCCTGCGCTCTATGCGCCGATTGCAATTTTCACAGTCCATCGCCGCGATCTATCTTGCAGCTGAGATCTCGGGGCTGGGGGGCGGGGGGCCATAAATAGATGGCATGCATGTGACTTTATGTCCTACTACACATACATGTGACTTCTGTACTTTATTATGCTGTTTTGTGTTTCTGTTCATCCAGAGAGGCAAAAACGCCAAAGATAAACTCCCAGGAAGCCGCCAGCAGTGTGAAGGATCCTGTAGAGGTATGAAGCTTCGTCATTCTTAAGCTGCCTACAGCAGTGTTAGAGGGGAATCATGCTATGTAGAAATAAATGAAAAAAAAAAAAATATGTGCCCTTCATGTACCACTTGGGGTCTTGGGACTTGGGACCATGTAATCACCTGTAGTAAACACCAATGTAATTTGCTTTGTTTGTACAGTATGTAGTCACTTGTATTAAAGGTATTGTATAACAATGTTTGCCAGTCTTAAAAAATCTGAGCTACATGATTCCATGGCTACCAGTGTCTCTGATAACGGTCTAAAAATGAAGCCCTGAAAAATTGCAGTTTAAACGATCATTAAGTGCTTTAAAAAAGTGAAAATCATTGAGAGACCATTCCAGCTTTCCCCCATAGACTGCTGTGTTGCAGAATTTCCTATCGGCTGAGAATAATTAATGTGCCAATTTGTATCTGCATATATTGTACTAGTGACAGCATAACTGTCCAAACTTTTGTGTTCTAGGGTGTTTATTTGTCCGTTCAAACACTGTCAGATAGCAAAGTTCAACAATTTTTTAAACGGGTCTTCCACAGTGTTATATAGCGTCTTTAATATTCATACGTATTAGCATTTAAAATAATTGGTTGGTTATCATTGTGTGCAACCACTACTACATATTACATGACTGCATGTACATTTTTGTACACACAACTCCATGTCCAGCCTGCTGGCAAAAACATACATTTGCCTCAACTTACCTGTTCCAGGCTTTCTGTATAGTAGACTAGTAGTGCAATTGTCATTGTGTAATTGGGCTTGGTTATTGTCCTTACCGGTGTCAAGTATATGAATTTTTGCTTGTATTAACCATTCCACTAATCCCCTCCCCTTTAACAATAATTAAATACAATCTTTCAAAATGTAATTTCCATGTTTTGACAATACACAGTACACAAAAACAAGATGATGTAACGCTCATACTTTACATAGTTTCAATATAATCCAGCTTAAAATCCTGCTTAAAATTCAAATGAAAGACACCTCTCCATTTATAAAAAAAAATGTCCTTTTTCTGTTTTAATGTATACGGCAATTCCATGAAAAATGTTACCCGGGCTCAAAATCATGAAATCTGTAATAATTCAAAAAATATATGTGCTACAGTGATAGATTTAATATCATACAATAGAACTCATCAAACTCTGTAATTTGAGTGGTATTTGAATACATTTGAAGTTTATTTAGTCATACTTTTCTTCAAAAAACCCATATTTTTGCAAAAAAAAATTATTATTTTTTTGAAAAACACACAATCTGTAAGTCTCATTATTTCACATTTAACAGCACTTCAGAATGAATTTATTGTAGTTTATAGTTAAGAAAGGACCAAAAATGACAAATATGAGCTTTACATTAGTTACCAAATGCTTTTAAGTATAAATATAAGGACCTAAAAAAGTGGTCCGAGGTGTAATGTCCGTAACGTTAAAAATGTAATGTCCGTAGCGCAACATTTATGGTCCTGTATGGGATATAGCTGAATCTGTTGTACATAGCAATGTCACCAGGGTTTGGCCCCAAATGTGTAAAATCTGAAAATGCAAGAAGGAACTTTAATAAAAATTGGCATTTGAAAAAAAATTAATGCTGGACGACTGCTTATAGCAAAAACTTAAATCCAGAAGATCCTATGACTTGGCTGAAATGTTGACAAGTCCCTTTAATTTTCAATTATCAGTATTCAAATCAGAATGGCTTCACTTCATCATTTGCAGTTACTAGCACTAGCCATATCATCAAAAAATTTTGACAAATACTAATGTTGTCTGTAAAAGTATTGTTGAAAAAGTGCATGTCTGAGAATTAAAGCATATAAATTTTCATGAGTGGCCAGGGTAAGAACTCATGTATGATAAGCTCAGCCCCATCCAAATTATATCTATTATCAGACATTATTCAATTTAATAAGTGAGCTAGCATTTATCACTTCAGTGTAAAGTGCTTTATACACCAAATACGGTCTCATAATGGATAAGTGCCATAGGGGATTCTCTTCACATATAAAAGCATCTTTTTCCAAACTTGACCTTCCCGGCGAGAGAGTTGAAGGCAAAAGAAAATGATCACTCGTATTCTCGATCCGCTAAGAAGTTTTCTTACCATTCGATGATTTCCGTAATAATATGCATTTCTTTAAGATTAGGTGTCCCAAACGACCATAAAAAAGCTTATAAATTCCAACCAACGATTGAAAAAATGGTAATCCACCGCGTGAAAATTAGAAGACGATATAGATTAATTCGCAGGTTTTATAAGCGATTGTAATAACTATATATACTTAATTAATAATCCAAAGACCATCGCAGAGTGTTATCGCCTATGTAATATTGCATTCATTAGTTATGGGGGCTTGTAGCTCTCTGGAACTCGTAGACGTCTAACGGAGTATGAATCGGAGCATAATACATGATATAATTTACAGAAGCTTTGTTATAAAACACAAGATGTTATTAGAAACAATATTTCTGGTTTGTTTTTCTTAAAAAGTTTTGGTCATATTTTGCTCATTCCCGTAAAAGTCAAAATTCTTAGCTTGCCGAATGGGCAGATAGATAGTTAAATTTTAACATTTTGAGGTTTCCTTACTGGGTTCGACCTCTATATTGTGAACAAGACTCTCATATCAAGAGTACCTTAAAACTGTGGTTGGACCGGGAGGTGCATAATGAAACCGCGGGTGGAAAAAGGTAGTCTGGAGCTCACTAGTGCGGAGAGATCGATAGCATTCAAAGTAGATATCGTGTGGGTGCACAAGATATTCGTCCCAAGTAGATAATCATACGTCTTAGTATAAGCAAACAGCTCTAATCCCGACGGAATTGCTCTCTGTGTCTAACGCCAATTATGCAAGGGGAAAGACTTTAGTATCAAAAAGGATTGCTACATTGTTGGGTCTTGCCGGCATAAGAATCAGATCGTAACAGTTTTAATTCTACAACATTACGGCATTTTGCACACAGAGCCCATAATGGAAACATATTATATGATTCGATATTGACAATTATCACGATACTACAATGGACCTACACACCTAAGCCAGCGTCGGAAATACGCGGGGCGACGGGCGATTCGACCACGCCCCCCCGCAGCCCCGGAGGACAGAGGACAATCGGGGAGTCAAATCGCTTTAAACATCAAAATAACATTTCTGTTGGGGCGGACCGGATTTTTTCAGAGTGTCGCCGCTCATGATTTTTCTACAGAAATTTTACGGACATTCGTTCCACACATTTTATAAAAATATCATTATGAAAAATCGAGTAATGATTTAGCATCGGTATTATCGTAAGATATAAAAGTCGGGAGTTATGTTACTTGTGTTCGTTTGTTACGCCCGTCGGACATGAATCCGCTACTAATTTAGTTCGTATAAATAGTCGAAGACGATTTGTCGGGGGGGTTCGTTTCTTACCTAGAAAGAATCAGCGGTAAAACTACTATTTAGTATCCGTATAATGGTCAAAGAACGATTGGTTCCGCAGGGGTTGCGTTTCTTAGCCCCGTCATGACAGAATCTCGCGCTAACTATTTAGTTCCGTAGTAGAGTGTCAAGACGATGGTCGGAGGGGTCTATCGTTTGCGTTACCGTCCAGAATCTTAGGAAATCCGCTACTACTATCTATGCCAGTACTAGAATGGAGATCGAAGAACGATGGTGCGGGACAGGAAAATTACGTTTCTTAACCGTAGCAGACATGAAATCCCGAGGGCATACTATTTAGATGCAGTTATAGATGGATCAAACGGATTGGTGGCATGGGTTGTGTTCTTCATCGTGCAAAATCGAATGAAGCATCACTAAATGTGGATAAGTGGAGCCGTAAGTAACTGCGATCACAGAACGATGGACGTCGGAAGTGGAGGATAGTCGTCTATCCATTACGCACGCCCAGAATGAATCCGCAGTGAGTGGATGGCATGAGTTAGTTGTATAATGGTAGAAACGATGAGGTGCCGGAGTCAGAAAGGGTTACGTTTGCTTACAGTAAGACATGAATCCCGTACTTTTGTGGCTGTATATGTCAAAACATGGTCGGGGAATTCGTTTTATTACACCGTAGGACATGAATCCCCTACTATTTAGTGGTATAATAATTGGTAATGAAGAATGGGCGGGATTCGTTCTTACCCGTCAACATGAATGCGCGCTACTATGTAGTGTCCGTATAATGGTCAAACATGGATCGGGATTCGTTCTTTACCGTCAAACATGAATCCACGCTACATAGTTCCGTATAATGGTCAAATCGATGGTCGCGGTTTCGTTCTCTTACCGTACAAACATGAGTGCAGCTACTATTGTAGTGCCAGTTAATGGTCAAGAACGATGGTCGGATTGATTCGTTCTTACCGTCAAACATAGAATCCGCTAACTATGTTGTGTCGTTAATAGGTCAAAACGATGGTCGGCGGTTCGTTTCTTACGCGGTCAGACTGAATCCGCAGCTACTATTTAGTGCCGTATTAATGGTATAAAACGATGGTGGATCGTTATCTTACCCGTCAAACATCGAATCCGTACTATAGGAGAATTGTATGAGGATAGGTCAAGGAACCGATGGGAGACAGACGGATTTCGTTTCTTAGCGGCGTCAAACATCGAATCCGCGCAGATATTTAGTTCGGTATTATAGTCAAAACGATTGTCGAGGGTACGTTTTGAA
>JZLH01S0012905.1:23669-34350 GCA_001188425.1 Eucidaris tribuloides
GCAAGGCTATACATGGAGTTATTAAAGGGGACCAAAAGTCGTATATCGTGGTGTTATGGAGGTGCTCCTGCTTGGGTAATATTCGGGACTGTCTGCATACTTTTCGAAAAATGAGCGTGCACGAATTGTGTTCATTTCCCTATGCAGCACGCATTCAACCGAAGAAAGACGAACTGAACCTAACTGACAACGGCCCCTACCCTCAGCGGCAATTCTGTTTGCAGCTCCACGATTGTTGTTACACACGGCCTTGCAAAAGGAGAAAGCGAATGCTATTGAACCTACATGGATTACGAGAGCCGCATCCCTTTAACACCCGCATTGTGATCAGTCATCAGTGGCAATCTGAACTCTGTAGTACTTGTGGTCTTTTGATGGACCTAGTTCAATATCTCATTAGATATACGTGAATGCAGTTAGACAGAAGCAAAATACAGGAGAAGTCACATTAAAGGTATGCACGCGTGGGTGTTGATGTGTTGCGAAAACCAGTTCGATGCACGCAGCAGCGCACTGGCAGGTCGTGTATTCAGTACGGCCAATGAGAAGCAGCAAACTTAGTGGAGGTCCTACCAAATTTACTAAACGTGCCGAATTGATTATTCGGGCTCTTTCGTACCAGCGTGCGCATCCATCGCGGTCCGCTGAGTACTGCAACGAAATAAACACTCCACCGCGTATACAGTATGTAACTCGAAACGGAGCTAGTGAACAGGGTGACGGCCCTGAGTTTTTTTCTCATCAGGCCGGTCGATGGCCACGATTCAGTCCCTTTAACATGGCATATTATTTACTGATAATTTACGACCACAATGATAAGAAATTCACTTAACCACAAGTTTTTCACGTATGTGTCCATGTACATGTAGTTTGTTGTTGGTGATGAAACTAAAGATGAAATTTGGGGTGAAAATTTATTCAATCAAAATCATAGACATGTAAGTCCAATAAATGTTCACGTTCAGCCCGGCTGTCAAAAAGTCGCTCATTTCCACAGATTTAAAACACCCCACTGGATATGCGCATGGTGGCATGTATCAGTGATTATCAATGATGTTCCAAACTGTACTCATGCAAAAATCCCTCTTAGCGTCTTCAGGAAGTATGAGATGTTTCATGTCGGGGCCTATTGAGAATGAATGTTGTATAAATCAAATTGTCTTCAACGAAGGAAGTAGTCAACACTTAGGCTGGTGTCATAGTTGAGAGAAGTCAAAAATGCCTCAAGAACCAAATGATTTGAAACATATACTCTGACTAGGTATAATTAGGTTGGAAGGAGAAATAGCCGTGTACATGTATGTACATGTACTGATAGAAAGTGATTTTGATAGAAAGCTTAGAGTTACACAATAAGTTCCACAATCTCAGCATTTTCTGATTATAAAATTGTGGAAATGCAAATTGAACAGCAAATGACACTGCCAGTAGGAGTACCTCCCACCATTTAGGAGAAATACATGAAAACTTGTACACACACACACACACACACACACACACACACACACGCACACACACACACACACACACACACACACACACACACACACACACACACACACACACACACACACACACACACACACACACACACACACACACACATACATATATTCACAGATTTTTGTCTGCACTTACTGTGCATATTGTATCATACTGTTCTGTTTTTTCATAACGTAGCAATAAATTGGAACCACCATATTTTGAAAAGGATCAGTTCATGCCAAATGAAATGTGATACAACACAATTTACAATCTAATGAGTGAACTTTGTCAGAGATCAGATATCAAGTTCACTTTAGAGAATTTTAGTCTCTCGTGCTCATCACTCTGTGTTATTGGCTCCAATTAATTATTAATCGGTGCTGCTAGATCCCAGACATGGTTTTTGTACCACATCCGCAAATAATTTAATCTGCCGTGTAGGTACAATCTGACTTTATTAATATGCATGAGGATGGAGGATGTAAACATAAATTATTAACCCCAGAATTACTCATTCGATATTTGAGTCATATGGGTGTACATAAAGTAGAGCTTGTAATATGTACACAAACAGATGTTTCAACCCCCCTTTTTTTTTGGTCCCCCAAGTACTATGATGCTGGAAGAAATTTGAGATATTTTGTAACAATTACAGTATTAGTATATACTAGAAGATAATACTGCCTGTATTGATACGGTCATCACTAGAGAGTCAACGTGGGCTTACTATCCCACCCCACCCCACCCCACCCCTATTACGATATTGTTAGCATTCGACATCCATATTGCCACAATGACAATGCCAGCAAATTTATGGAAACTGAAAACCTTGTCTTGTGTGTTTACTTACACATTGACTAGTGTTGTATTAAAAAGGGTTAACCAACCACTAATTGACCATAGAGACCCAACATCACTTTTTTGTTTGAGCTTATCTATAAACGCCATATTTCTGCGGAAACATGATCATTGTGTTGTAAGTATAAATGCATGGTGACAGACCTCAAGTACTAGTCATCCAATATTTGACTAGTAAGCAATGGGCCTATTTTACCAAAAAATTAAACATATGTCTGGGCAGTGGTGGCACCAGGATTTTTCAATGGGGGCAAGTCAGGGACAACCAGATATTACTTGGGGGGGGGGGTGGGTAGGACAGAATAATTGTGAATACCTCAGTTTTCTTCTTATCACATGCATTTCTGGCGTACACTTTATAAATTTCATTATCCATATCAGGAACATGATATATCTGGGCAGTGGTGGCACCATGAATTTCAATTGGGGCATGTTGGGGACTTCCAGATTTTTCATTTGTTTTTTTTTTGGAGGGGATATAATGATTAACCCCATGCTCTGCATGATCAATCAATTTGGGGTGAGTGGGGGAGTAGGGGGGGGGGAGAGTAGGCAAAGGCAACATTTTGGTAAATGCCCCTATGACCCCATTGCATTGCCACTGTAAACCTCAAAATCAATGGGTTCACATGAAAAATGTGGTAAATTTCTAATATATGTCATGAGGCCACACTTGAGTTGATCACAAGTAGTGACTGGAAACAGCTATAATTAATGCTAGTCCTGGGTTACACGTAGTTCCTTGGTTTGTCAAGTATTTGAGTTTCTGTTGACCCATTTTCTATACAATTTGAAGTAAACTAGAGAGAATTAGACAACATATCTCCTGACATTACTTTGCTGTCAAAGCACACGTGTCACAGCTTGGGTACTTGTGATAAACTGGCTTTACTGGAAATTGTAGAAACCAGAACGAAAATGAAATTGTTGCGTCTTGTTAACCTTCCCCTTTGGATGCAATGAACTCCCTTTTGAATAGGTACTTTGACTTAAGATATACACTGCACATCATCATCATTGCCATCGTTATCATCATCATCATCATCATCATCATCGTCATCAACTTCATCGTCATCAAAATCATCATCATCATCGTCATTGTCATCATCGTCATCATCATTATCCGTAGCATCATTGTTATCATTAAGTAATTATTCATTCATTTTGTGCAGTTCTCATAGGCCATCCCAATAAAAAGTCCCCTTCGCTATTCAAATAAAACCGCAATGCATAGTGAATATTTATTTCTTCTTCTGTCCTTCACTATATACAGGATAACCAGTAAAAAGCAAAACTACATACCTTCACTGTCATAAGATTTAAATTCTTTTGTTTTGACTTGATGGAGATCTTTTTAGAAGAAAAATGATAGCAATGTTATCCACAATGGTTAACTAGTTTTTGTTGAGATATTTGTATGAAGCAAATTTACATGTAGTATTAAATTTCTGTGGAAACAATGGTCAAATGACCCTGACACTGCGTAACAGAAATTTTGTGGATAACCTGGTATCTAAAAGGTACGTACGTAGTGTCTTGCACAGCTGAGGTTATTAATAAAGTGATAATTTTCAACTTGTCTGTTTATCATATAAAGCTGTTTAGTCATGTATACTCAGTATAATTGTATGCCTGTTGGTTCTTGCAATGTAAACAATTCAGCATTCAATACACTTAGTGAAAATTGCACTATCAATATTTACAGCAACAAAATCCATGATTTGGGTGCCTTTTATTGCCTTTGGCGTAGAAACGGCTAAACGCCACTTTTACCAAAAATAGCCTTCAAATGGATGTATAATATTGACTCAAATGCAGTGCCCTGGGCTGGCTGCATGCTGTTAAATCCTAAAATGCTGGAATTTGTTGTTAGTGTCATGTCTGTGTTGACTTTTGCTGCAGCACTGTAAACCATTTAGCAAGACTTGGCATTGTACTATGAGTGGAGTGGTTCACTTAATTTACATATTTTCAAATAATATCATTTGAAATCATGAGGGAATGTCTACATGTTACTATCAAATTATGCACATTATATATGTATACACATACACACACACACATACACACACACACACACACACACACACACACACACACACACACACACACACACACACACACACACACACACACACACACACACACACACATACACACATACATGCGTACACAAAAATGCATGTGCATGTACAAGAATTTCATCATGTGAGCAGCCTTACAATCTTCTCATCTCTTACATTTTAAAATTTAAATCAACTAACAACAATTTAAACAAAATTTCAAAATGTTTGTCTTTGTTAGATGTAGACTCAGGAGATGGATGTCATGTGCATGCAGACTGTACTAAAATTTACAATTTTTTTCAAATATGAATAAATAATGGAAATCTGGTTGCAGCTAGTAGCATACTGTCAGTAAACCATAACGATGTACATTTTAATACCCTGGACAAAAATTTTAATGCATTATGCATAAAACGATTATCACCATTTGAAGAATGAATATGGAATGTTGGCTTCGCTTGATGCCATGTGATGCAAGTACTAGATGAACTTCTTTTAGTGTATCCCAGCATTGCCGTTCCATTCTCCAAGTTCCCTCCTTTTCCATTCTTTCTGTCAATCCTTTTCATCCATCATACCTTCAACCAACCTTCCTCCCTCATTTCCCCTCCTACAGTATCTCTCGATCTCCTTCCTCTGTCAGTAACTTCTGACTTCTCTTCTCATCCTTGTCCTCTTGCTGCCCTCTTCCCTGACACCGCTGTCCTTTGGTTCCCAGCCCCCCCCCACACCCACCTGTTAATCCTTTTCATCCACCACCTTCCATCATCTTCCTCCTTATTTCCTCTTCTTCCTCTCTCCTTTCCTTCCTCTGTAAGTAACCTCCCCCACTACTTCCCATCTGTACCCATGTATTCTTTGCACTATAGTTCTGGACTTTCTCCCCTCCCCAGTCACCTCACTCTCCTTATCACTGTACTGTCACATATCAGTTCTCTCCATCCAACATATTTTTCATCCATTCATCCTTTCATCCCTCCTTCCATCCCTCATTTCCTCTCTCTTTCTCCTCTCATTCTCTTCTTTCATTAACCTCACCATCCTAATTCCCTTCTGCACCCTTGTCTTTATCATAATCTTCCTGATTGCTCCCTTTTCCACCCCTCCCCCTGTCAATCCTCTCCACTCAACATACTTGCCATGCATCCTTCCATCCCTCATTTCCTCTCTCCTTTCCCTTACCTCAGTCCTTTCATTAACCTTTGTTACCATCTTTCTATCTGTACCCATATTCTTTGCCAACATTTATCTGACTGCTCCCCTCCCCAGACACCACCCCCACCCCACTTATCAATCCTTTCCATCCAATTTATCTTCCATCCATCCTTCCATTCCTCATTTCCTCTCTCCTTCTCTCCTCTCTTTTCTTTCATTGACCTCACCTTCCACAGTCCTGTTTGTACATATATTCTTTTCCTGACTCCCCCACACCCCCTCCCCATCCCTGTGACTGGCTTATCAGTCATGTGGCAGCCTACTCTGTGACAGGTGTTTCACGGATTGATTTATATCATGCAAGTCTATTATTCATGGATTAATATGTTGTAGTATTATGTTTCATTCATCAATTCATCCAGGGAAGTTGGAACACATGTTGAGAGAAGGAAGTATATGAAGCAAGTAGATGTAGCATGTATGCATTAGTCTGAATATAATATCTCATGACTCATGCCTTTGAATTTAACAAATTTACAGTACTCGTAAAGCATGCTGTGACATTGAAGCTGTGCAAAGCAAATGTCCGCTAGCTGTGAAATACGCACCTGACTGACCAGTTAATATTTATCAGATATACACCAGATAATATCTGTGAAATATTCACCAGTTAATAAATTTTGAACAACATCTGCTTGAAATCTATATTGCCTTCCAAGCAAAAATGTATTATCTAAAACAAATTATTTGATCCACTGGTTTGATGGTATCTGTGATTATTATTTTAATTGAAGGTGATCTTCCAATGGCACAGGAGATTAGCAAATATTTGTGGCATGTATGAGGTTTGTAAGGAAATTATGAATCATATTACTGTAATTTACACAGTATGTCAATTTCATAGCAATTTAAGTTTGAGTTTGAGCGCATATATGTGACTCATCACCATGATACCCCCATAAAGTCGCACACCCCACAGCTAAGGAAAGTGAAATTATCTTAAGTGGGTTGTAAAATATGAAATTGAAGTGTCTTCAAAAATCAAATGTTTTATGACCTTCACATGTTGCAAAAGTTTATTTATTCATATTTTTCACCCAATGTATTTTTCTTTCAACTGCTTTCAATGTTTTATAAAATGTGGGACTTTATCAGGGTATCGTGGTTACAGGTGTATACTCATACATACTGTGACATACACATGTTCATACAAACATACACCCACACATTCTCAAAAACACACAAACCCACACACATATTTTCACAATATTCATGTAAACTACAAAAACATCCAATCATTGGACACTTTTCACTGTATGATTATGAGTCAGTGACTGGATATCAATAATCAGTGAGGATAATATCTAAAGTGGCTCCCCCAAACTGGCTGTAAACCCAGTATCTCATGCCCGCGAGGTGCGCAAGGTGCACTCACTTTGCCGTGAAATGGATGATGGGAAGATACAGAGCGATAAGAGCTGAAGCGAGGGGTTTATGCCGACGACGGGATGGTTATGGATTCCGGCCATTAGCTGGGACGTGTCTCCTTGGCTCTCTGTCGCTATTAACGTCGGTGACACATGCGAATCTGGAACGATGAATGTGTCATCGAAACTGCAACATGAAACAAGTTGGACGTTGTTTGATGCACGCCAAAGTGCCTAAGAATAGTTGCTCTTCCATGAGACGAGACTGAAAAAATTTGTAAAGTTATAGCTTCATTTTACCCCTCCTTCTCCTGACCTGAAAGCTGACTAAGTACTATAAAAGTGGCAATTTTCATACTCTTTTTTATGTTTTTAATTTTGTGGATGATCATGACCATGGAGCAAGCAATTTAAAAGATCAAGGATTAACATCTCTGATAAAAGTCGGTGGTGAAAATCCCCACACCAAAAAATATTCCATATTTCAGTAATTGTAAACTTTATAGGAAAAGTGAAAAGGCAAGACAATGGTGTTAATGTATAATTAACTCTTAATTTGCCAAAGTTACGAATATTATGCACCACACAATACATCCAATTAGCTGTAATTTCCATGGCACATTAATAGTTAAATGATGAAAAAAAAGACTGAAATAAAGTGAAGAACACGAAGAGAGTGTTGATATCGTGAAAGGTCTGAAGTATTCTCATCCCATGCATCCAAGTAATTCAAGTTAACATTATTGGAAGCAAGATACAAACTTGTAAAGACATTTGTACCTGATCCCTCCAGTACAAACAGGCCATAACAGTATGTTTATACCCACTGAATTATTATGATGTCTACGAAGCGACCATTAACTCTCAAAAGAACAGGCAGATGTTTCTAGTAAGTGTCAAAAGTGATAAAATTGTTGCCTCTGATGTATGGAACAAAGTGGCATTTAATGTGATTTGCCGTCAAAGTTCTGATAAAAACAGGATGGATAGGAAAAGAGCAGCAGTTGGCCGTCTGTACCTGATGTTAAAGTAGTTGAATGCAACAAGGTTAAGTACTAGCCGCTGTAGAGAGATTTATTTTAGCTCTTCATTGTAATGATAAAGTTGATTCTTTCATCATGTGCGACAAAAACATTCAGGTTTAATATATATGGAAAGTAGCATTTTGAAAGAAAAAAAACCAGATAGGCATTTGGAGGAAGGGTTGGGGGGGGGGTGTACAGGTGTGCATGTTATACAGTGATTGTGACATGCCTGGATCTAGAAGAACAGTGCTGCATTAAGCGGCAGTTCAATGACCCTCTAGCTCTCTAGTTCCAGGTGTATTTAATCAAAAGTGTTTGCATCTGCTTTACATTTTATCTCTAGTTGCAGACTTGCAGTACTACGATTTCAAAGTCTTCATGGGAAGAAAAAAAAATGCAAAGACGAGTAGACAAGATGCAGCAAACAGATCTTGAAGTTGTTTGCTTTTGATAGATGTATATGCTTTCACTGTAATTAATCATTGGCTGGAAAGATTTAGCAAGAAAACAGCTGCGAGGCGGGTAAAGTGCCTACTTTAGATTAGTTCTACTTGTGTGTATGTCTGTAACAGGGAAATTATCGCTTGCACATGAGGGGCTTTCAGATTTTTTTTCTTCTGGTCCCATCCAGTAAAGGATTGTCCCTTTGGGTAAAGGTGCTACATGTATATGGATAAAAAAAAAAATATATGCGTGATAAGTAGACGTAATCTGGGATTTGCATTTGAGAGTTTCAAGAGTAATTTTGCATCCAGGCTGTGACATGATAATGCAATGTTATTTTATAATGCCTGTAGCTCTCACTAAATTTGATTGCCATTAGTTTGGGGAAAGAAAATGTAATGCCCTAGTTTGTATCCATCTAAAGTGCACTATAAAGTAGGAAACCAACTGATCTAGTTTATGATCACCCCTTTAACTCTTTGACTACACGGTGCTATAACCAGTTTTGGATTAGAAGAGGAATGTAACAAATTTACATCAACCACTTTTACAATTTGTTTCATGTAATTTCTGAAAATTGCATGCATTTAATTCAAAACTCACATTTTCTTCAATTTTTTTAGCTTATGTTTGTAATCAGAAGCTTGCAAACATGCCAATTTTTTGTTTGATGGGTGAAGGAAAAATAACTAAAAACACCAATGATGAAAAAATTCACTCTATCACAAGTGAGATTCACTTCCAGAAGACTTATATTTAACCCTTGTGAAAAGAGAGTTTTATTCATTTAAGATTTAAGATATCAATCAATTTCCCCTTCCTTCCTTTGTCTTCCCCCACTCCATCCCCACCCCATCCCCAATCCCTGCTCATATACTTAAAAATGCACAGGGTATAATGTCTTGACTTGCTATCTTTGTGAGATATGAACATGCTTGTATACCCCCTACCCCTAAACAAAGTTTGAAGGGGGTCATATAGGAGTCGTCATACGGTTGGGTGGTCAGTTGGGCAGTTGGTCTGTCCACCTGTAGCAAATTTTAGAGATCAAACTACTTTCTGAGATTTTGAGCATTGCTCATGAAATTTAGTAGCTGGGATGAAGATGAGCAAGACATTTTATTTTGCAAATTTGTCGGAAATTGCACTGTCATGGTAAAAGCATATTATTGTGATAAATCAGGGGATTTATGTATTTGATATCATATCTACAGTGTACTCATTGTTGATTTATAACAATAATAATAATAATAATAATAACTAGATTTTAAATTCGTCACTAAGACGAATTGGTGATCCGCGTAACCGCTCCGAGCCTTAAATTTAAAGAAAATATGACAATGTATATGAATTATCATTGCATGATAAAATATGTCCCTCATCACCTGAAATTGTCTATTAACTCTTAACGTGCCAGGGGATTTAAATCTCTATGGACTTTATGTGTATTATGTGGTGCAGATCTGCGACTTTGGCACGTTAAGAGTTAAACATTAGTTGAAAATTCGACGTGAGCGTACGCGTTCGTTGCGACGCGCGGACGGTTGTGATTAGCACCAGTGATGATTTTGGACCTGCAGTTACTGTGTACCAAGTTTTGTAATCTTAATCCACCCCATTCATGATATATGCGCGAAATACGATTTTTGACGTCACAAGTATTCTACATGCAAAGTAGTAACTGAACTCTTATGTATTCTCCGCCATCAAAAGCTGATCTCAGAGATGAGCAATACCACTGTAGTGTCATGGTGTTATTCTCATGCAGTAGTATATGACTGGCATTTAAGATTAATACTTAAACAGTATCACTACGCGTTCGTTCGTGTCCCGCCGCACGCATATTGATAATTCCGCATGATGACTTTGACCTGAATGTTATGTTCTTACCAAATTTGTGATGTTACGTTCGACTCCAGTCATAAGATAATTGTCCGATAATAACGATTCTTCTTTGTGCGTTACATAGACTGACGTCACCAACAATTCAATTGTCTGAAGGGATACTGAAATGCATATGTACTCGCATCATATCTTCTATTAAAATAAGCAATAAAAAGTTACGGGGTCACGCTTAATTCTGGAGAGTTCATGAATGATGTTAAAAAATGCCATTATTCACTCTTCGGCAATCGCTGCGCATTTACCGTTTTTCGGACCTTATTATGTGATATTTTGGGTCTTAGTTGTGGTGAAAGGGTTTAATTGATGCGAAATTAAT
>JZLH01S0012909.1:0-21466 GCA_001188425.1 Eucidaris tribuloides
CTTGCACTTTTATTCATTCAGCACTTTGAGAGTGCCTGTCTGCCACAACCATAACTGTATCGTTGATATAATGGTTGGCATCAAAGCAATTCTCTTAAAACTTCTGACAAAAAGGTGACCAATTTAAGTGTCTGGCACAACAGCTTACACCAGGGAAAAATACACAGGGGCTCGGGGCGATTTCGCCCCCGAAAATTGCAAAAGAGCCCCCATTAATTGTCATAGGGTTTTATAAAAAAGAATATCTGGAACATGAAAAGTAGCCCCCGAAAAGAAAATTTTATTTTATTTGACTATATTTCTCCATGCTATAAACTGAGCTACATTATAGTACAATCAACTGAGTACAGTTACAGTGTACATGTAGTTGCATGGAGAAGTGACTATGAATAGGAGTGAATCAACAAACTATGGTTAGAAGTTCATAACCCAAACAGGGGAGTACAAAACAACAAAAGAGTTGTCCTGTTTTATTATAGTTATGATAGTTTATAAAACGAAAATCTTCAATAAATAACGAAAAAATAAACACTTAGGAGGTTTTTTCCGTTTCTTCCGAAAAAGCAGAAAAAACCCTGTTTTTTCCGGGACGGAAAAAACGGTAAAAACCGGCGGAAGAAACTGCCAACCCTGTGGGAAATGCATGTTAAAACATATATCAAACTGTCTTGAATGGGTTAATCAGAAAAGGAGACTCAAAATAACAATTAACAGAAGTACATGTAAATCATGAATTTTATCAAATTAAGAAACCATATTTTACACAGACTTTGTATGATGAAACAACCAATGTTGATAGATTATTAATGGAAAGTCTAAACTTGTTCTATGACTTGCTCTATGATGATGGCAAGTCAGTCCCGGTGGGCGGGGGGGGGGGGGGGACACGGTTCACCTGACGCTTGATGACAGCTCTTTAATTGGTGCCCCTGTGAGAGTTGTTATCAATTGTACATAGTTGCTTTTTTAATTGTACATAGTTTTGACCCTTGGAGCTCAATATCTAGGCACCAATAGGGCCACATGAATCTTTGAATAACCATGAATACTTTCCCTGCCCTTGCCCTACATATGATTCCTACCAAGTTTGATTAAAATCTGAATGTCAGTTAAAAAAAAAAAAGAATGACAGCATGTTTTAGAATATAAACTATGCATTTTATAGTTTGAGATAACAGTCATTAACACTCTTCTCCTTCTCAAGCAATGATACGTATCAATTTGGCAAATTCAAAGTATGGTACTTAAGAAGTTCATTTGCAATGAGAAAGGGCAGCCATGCTGCAAAACAGGGATCATCATCATAACTACTTCAAGGAATTGTTTGTGTGTACTACCCATCCTGCTACATTTCCAATGACATTTGTTGCACATCCTGTTACTTCCTGATCTCATTCTCATCTCTTTCAACATCTCATGCTTGGCATATCATTTAAATTAATTTCCTTGTAATTTTCACCACAGCCCTTCCCCTTCCCTTTTCCACTACTGAGTTTGCTCTTTTGCATGAGACTGAAAGACAAACTACATCTGTACATCATCAGTATCTGACATGGGTAGTTCACAAACAACCAGTGGCAACAAGAAAGCTGTTTGTGAATTACCGCTTTCATTTCATACAATTATACATACATTTCAAATGTGTCGAATAATTTGTTAAGTTTAGAATTAGATCTTCTTCAAAGTGTACATAATTGATAAGAAAGTTTACAGCAGCAACACTGACTTTTTGTATTACCTTCAAAATGTTTTACAGGCAATGTATAGATTTAGTAAATTTGGTGAAAAGGTGTATTTTTTCTGTTGTGTATTTTAAACAAATCTTTATCATCATTCTGAAAGTGGTCATTTTAGAGAAATTTCTATAAAACAAATATGTCAGCATGTCCCAGACATTTTGCCTATAGTGTAATGTACGGAGCAATAATGGCTCATCAACTATAAAAAAATAAGTGATTTTTTTTTTTCAAGCCCAAGTATAATTTGGTTGATCAAATTTTTCAGCAATCTTTTAGCAGGTATGGTATTACTGTATTGTCACAATGTACATCTGTAGAGAGATGCTGACTATGATGATTAATTTGTAGGGCAGTGTCTTAAAAAACCTTTCCCCTCCCCAAATTCTTCAAATAAATCTGTCTAATTTGTCTCTAGCCATCAAGTTGCAAAAGTCAGTCTGCATACTTGTGTACAATGTAAACGTGTATACACATGTGTGTGTGACATTCCAAAACAAACCATCTCAGAAGCTGGAGATACTTAGGAGTTGATATGAACTCCTTGCTTTACACTTTATGACTCACTTCAAAACAGGTGTTTTTTGGGTGTTACACATACACTGACAAACATACACACATGCACATGCATACACCGACACACAAACATACACAGACATACACAGAGATACACAAACACAGACACATATACTGACACACACATACACAGATGTACATATAGACACACAAACATATTAACAGACAAACAAATACACACAGACACGGACAAACTCAGACACTCGTAGATACACAAACATACAAACAGATACAGACATACAGAGACACACACAAACACTCACAGACACATACACACAGATATACACAGACACAAACAAGGACACACAAATATAAACAAACATACAGAGATACACAAACACTCAGAAACAGACACATACAGACAGACACACACAAACATGTAAGACAGATACACACAGACACACACAACACATACAGACACACATATACTATGCAAACAGAAAAACAGATACACACATACACACACAACACATACAGACACACATATACTATGCAAACAGAAAAACAGATACACAACACAGAGAGGGAGACACACAGATGCAGCAAGACATATGGTACATGTACACACAGACACACACTAACACACTGTACAAACACCACAGGTGTTAATTGATCACCTGTAGGAGAGAAACGTACACTAATTAGAAGGAAAGACAAGGTGGCGGTTGCCAGGTCACCGCAAAGTGACTCGCCCACCTGATTGAGACGTGACAGCTGCTGAACAGTAGCCCAACAGACAACCCAAGTCACAATTTACAGACAGGCTAACAATGACCACATTTTAAAATGTGAGCTACATAATTCTCCAAGTGTCTTTGATAAGGTCAAAAAATGAAGCCCCCCAAAAAATGTATTTCAAAATGATTATTTAGTTCTTTAAAGACACTAAATAACATTGTGGAAGCTCCATTTGCAAAAGTGTCAAACTTTGCTATCTGTCATATCTGACAGTGTTTGGATGGACAAATCATGGACCCTACTACCATGGACCCTCCCTAGAACACAAAACTTTACACAGTTATGCTGTCACTCGTAAAAAAATGTACAGATAAAAATTGAAACATGAATTATTCTCAGCCAATAGAAAATTCTGCTACACAGCAGTCTATGGAGAAAAACAGGAAAGGTAGCTCAATGATTTTCACTTTTTAAAAGCACTTAATGATCGTTTTGAACTGCAATTTTTTTCAGGGCTTCATTTTTAGACCATATCAGAGACACTGGTACCATAGGGAATCGTGTGGCTCAGATTTTTTAAAACTGGAAACATTGTTCTATGATGCCTTTAAACAAGTGAAAATCTACAAGAACCGTACTCGGGTTGACTAGATTCACCATGCTCATTTCCTCCCATAGACTTACTCTGTGTAAAACGAGGCTATTTTATACTCCACCACCATGGAAATTGTTCATTCATGCATATCTTGCCAGTAGCAGCATAACTGTCCAAACTTTGCTGTTTTAGGGTATTTATTTGTCCATTTTTAAAAGCACTACTATGTAGCTCAGATATCACAGTTTGACAAGTTTTCAAATTGAAGCTCCACAATCTTAGCCTATGTCTTTTAGGTGTGCACAATATCTGTCATGTCAGAGTCAGCACTAGCTTGAAGGAGTTTGCAAGCATTTCTGATATCTGTATTGCTGTAGGTCCTAACTATAATGCATTTTGATTGATATTTGACCTAGTCTAGGATTAGTAGGGTTATACCAATGTCCATAAATAATTGGAATAATTGAGCCAAGAGGTCAGAACAGGAAGCAAAGGGTGGGGTAAGAAACTCAAGACGAACACCTTTATTATAGGGATGTATCATCAAACTTTCACAAAGCACTTTCTAGTGACTTGGACATACTGAGAGATATGTAGACTCAGTATCAGGTAACCTCCCAGATTGTAATATGCATATATTTACAACATAATCATACATGTAGCTACACTGTACATGTACCTGGCCAAGAAAATATTCAGCATACATGTATTCAGTGCCAAGCTTATTATTTCTCTTAATTTTTCTTAAGTTTATATGTTCAACTCTTGTTAAATATTCACTGAATACTAAGTGAATAGTGAATATACATTAAGGTATGGGGAAAATTCCCTCTTAACATCTGGGCAATTCCATAAAATAATCAACTTTTGTACGTCCGACCCCCCATTTTTCTCCATTCTTTAATGCTTCACTTCCACAAACTGCTCAAGCATTATAACCCTTTAAGAACAAGAAATCATTTCCGGAAGGTCCCACATATAGGGGGTTGGACATACATATTTTATGGAATTGCCCTACTACTAATATCTATCTGCATGAGCTTCTCATACAGCATACATGTATTGATACATTCAAGAACAACACAGGAGATTGCTACAAGAATTTCTGTGTGAAAGAAGGAAATGAAAAGTAACAAAATATACAGTAGGAGGGAATTTTCCCAGGAGCGGGGGAGGGAGAATGGAGGGGTTCACAGCAAGCACTCAGAAGAAAGATGACATCATTGTCCATAATATGTGCTGTGACAACAAGAAATGAACTTTGTAAACCCAGGAAATGAAAACATTAAAATGACAACAAGACTTTGTAACGCACAGTTTAAATAGGAGGTCAAACGAATATCGTGCTCATATTAGACTGTGTAAATTGTCCTGATATGGTACAAAGTCCATGTTTGCACAGTTCAGTGTAACCAAATGAGGTTTACATGTATGTATACTGTCTACAGAAATGACTATTGACAGGCCAAATTCTGGGGCTTCCCCTTTCATGATAATGATGTCATAATGGCTGATACTCCATGCAATCTGTTGTTGTTATGTACAAAGGGAGGTTACTCTCTGTTTTGTTTGATATCAGTGCAGGATGGTATCTAGGGAGAGTGAGTTAAGGAGGGGTGAGTTAAAGTAATGATATCAATTGCACATATTGATTAAAGTGAACAACATTGATTTAGTTAGGCAATTGAGATGTTTGAAGATTGATTTTATTTTCCCTTACATGTATAAAGGTAAATGACATGATTGGGGGTTGGTCCTCAACTTGGGGTGAAACTATTCTAGAATCAAGTAAAACTATGCAAGAATTCTGCTGTGAAAATCTTGTAGTCAAATGTTGACTCATTCTAAAAGAACTACTATCAGTATGCCTTGTGACGGACAAATCTGTTGTGTAGCTTTCTATGGGATCTATTTTTATTGGTGCTCAAGAGAAACAAAATCCTGTTATGTTCATGTTTGATTCAGCTTTAATAAACACATTCAAGATAAATCTTTTCAGCCAGGAGATACACTCCAGCTGGTGTATCCATTGGTATATTTTTCAACCTGTTTGGTTCAAGGGGCATTCTTTATTTCTCCCAATCATGTCACTGCCCTGTAATGTGCAATTTATTTATTTATTTATTTTTTGGTTCAACACAGTGAATTTTACTACAGTGTAAGAATTTATGAGAAGAAAATCTCTAGAAACAATTTTCGGTTGATAATATGAGTGGGGTTATGGTCAGACACTGTATGCTTGTCAGAAGCTGGCATCCTGCAGCCCATTTTAATCTGTAGATTTATGTCACAATGAAGCCATACAGAATTTTTCAAACAAGCTGAAAAGTGACCCATGCCATGGATGAACATACCGTACACAAATCTTGCAATTTTGTGCACTATTTAATTTCAACTTGAAAAAAAAATGAAAGAAAAGGGAAGCTGTATCCAAGACAACCAAAAGGACACTTGTGACCTGTCACCACGATACCCTGATAAAGTCGCACATAAAAGTGGAAGGACAAATGCTTTGGGTGAAAAATATGAATATTCAAATTCTTGCAGCATGTGAAGATCATGAAACTTTTGATTTCTGAACTCACTTCACTTTCATATTTCACATCTCAATTATAATATTTAGCACTTTCCTCAGCTTTTGTGTGTGCAACTTTGTCAGGGCATCGTGGTGACAGGTCACATTTGCTGTCAAAGCCTAAGCATTGTGACATATTCATGATAACACCAGCTCAAGAAATGCAATTATCCATTTCAGGCCAGTAAATGATAACTACTCCAGATCTCTTGATTACTTGCCTTGGCTTTTGCTTGTACAAGGACATGATGTATAATCATTGATCCTTGCGCCAAATTTCGAACGGGAATTGCCCCCTCTACTTCCTAAATGATTCTATTCTAGGTTTATCAGTTTGTCAACAAGAAGTCCACTGCCACCTACATTCACCAAAATAGACCAACTAGTACTACGCTAGTGATACACAATGTAGAACATTTGCTAATTCAAGCCTTTCACTCATATGTCATATGTTCAACATTTTCAAATATTGCAAAATTGACCAACTTTTGGAGTGTTGTGCCAAATTCAAACTGCTATAATTCTTTATACATACACGGTGGAGAAAAAGTGTTGCGTATAAATATTAAAGATAAAAGTATTCTCTTTATAAGAATGTAATTTTTATTAAAATGATGTTGAGATTTTTTAAAGTACATTAAACCTAGTGATGTTATTTATTTTGAATCAAATATCCACAAAAAAAGAATGTGAATATTTTCACCCACTTATACATACACAATGGAGAAATGTGTTGCATATAAAAATTAAAGATAAAAGTATTCTCTTTCTAACAATGTAATTTTATTATAATGTTGAAATTTTTTAAAGTTAATTGAACCCTGTGAAGTTACCTATTTTAAACCAAATACCGTATCCACAAACAGAGAATGTATATGTTTTCACTTACGTCACAAAACTTATGTGATACAAATGTCCAAGTTGTAAGAAAATATCCAATCTATTAAAGCCCAACAGTTTTTTGGATTTTTATGAATAATTCATTGAGGGCTGTTCCTCTACTATGTACAAGTGCAGTAACAAATCCAATTACTGTTATACTTTTTATTCTTATAGCATCCATTCAAAGAGTGACATTTCTGGCACAAAACTGCTCCAGTAATATGTTCACAGTTAAAGCCACACGAACACAGTTTAAAATAAAATGTGAGCTACATAATCCTCCATACTCTAAGTGTCTTTGATAAGGTCTAGAAATGAATCCCTGAAAAAATTGACATTTCAAAATGATTATTTAGTGAAAATCTATGAGGACTCCAGATGACCGGATTCACCATGCCCATTTCCTCCTACAGACTAATACTGTATGTAGATTTATATGCAGGTTATTTTATACTCCACCACAGTGGAAATTCTTGAGTGATGTTTGTTCATGCATACGTTGCCAGTGGCAGCATAAGTTTTCAAATTTTGTATTCTAGGGTGCTTATTTGTCCATTTACGCACTACTATGTAGTTCAGATATCACAGTGTGAAAATAGCTCTACAATGATAGCCTGTGTCTTTAAACTTCAGTTTGTTTGGTACATACATGTAAAACAAACAAAGCAAAACCAGGAAGAGAAAGAATTGAGTCTGCCATCAACTGAGCTCGATATCAAAGCTCGGTTGATGTTATACCATGAAAAGTGGATCACAAGTGGGGAGAAATATTATATCCTTCTTTTCAACCAGAGTATGTCTTTCTAATTAAAGGCAGAGCATGTCTTTTGCATGCCTAAAAAATAACACTGTGTACTGTATAGAGAAGAGAATACCATCTGAGAATCTTTAGTAAAATACAGAAAACAGAAACTCAGTTTTAGTGGAATTACAGTGAATGTTACTCTCTGATTAGAATTATTGTTTCATAGAGACAAAAATTCCTAGCAAGGAACGTTCACTATAAAACGGCCATTGGTTTTTTGCACATTTTACAAATACTAGGTAATTACTGACCCTCAGATTTCATGTGACAAATCCTTCATCAATAGCCTAAGGGCACGAGTGATCTTTTGCTGTACTGTGGGGAGGGGTGCAAATGAGATTCCCTTAATTATTAAGTGTTCCAACCTCCAATACCAAATGGTCCCTTCCAAAGGTAAACTAAGTAACTGTAAATGGAAGAAACCATTCTGCAGACTGGGGGAGAGCATGTTGCTGCATAGGGGGCTAAATTGGATGGGAGCCAGAGAGCGGGGTGAACAGATATCATGTCACTGACACGACTGTTGTGATTGATTACTTCCTTTTGATATTAAATCTGATATTATTGCTGAAAATTGATCTAAATTTATCTCAAAAGAGGAGGATGTTGAATTTGTCTGGTAATATGTGACAGACTGAAAGATGAAGTGAGTTGATTTCTCTGAGCTAAATTGATATGATACCCAAGATCCATTACGTGTACTGTGTAGCATCGTTTATCGTGTACAGTATATATTGGGGATTATGGCAATATAGATACTTGTTCTCTAAATCCAAAAATAAACCGCAATTTACAAGTGGATCATCGGATTTGACTTATTGACAGTAAGCTTGTGAACCCATATTGAAGATTAAGTGATTTCTAATAATCTACTCTACAAAATTATCAAAACACATTTCAGGCTAGAAACTTTATTACTGTCAACCTTAACAGCAAATTTCCACTTTTGAACAAGGTGGTTACTATGGGAACTGGATATGCTATAGCAAGTATTAACTCTATTGGATAACAGTATTACAGAGGTGATGGGTGACATTGCTTGTTTTGAGAAAAGAAAAAAAACATCTCTCATTATCATAATTGGAAATCATAACAGGGCCTAATAGTCATGAACTCTACACATGCACTAATGATGCATACGTAAATTGCAACTTTTAGATTGTTTATGTCTATGATTTACACACTCCAAAATGAGCTTAAGTAAATAAGCTAACAAGAGCGGGGGGGGGGGGCACGACGCTCACCTGAGGTCTCGCAATTCGCGAAACGTCTCCTATGATAACCCGATTTACACCAAGCTTTTAGGGCCGGCCTCTGGGGCGCGGCCCGAGCGGCCTAAAGGCTTGGTGTAATGCAAAGGAGCCCGAGGCCCGCGGCCCTCGCCCGATTTGGACGGCACGCTCTGGAGGTAGTCTCGGGCCGGCCTATATTTGGTGTAAATGCAAAAGGAGGCCTCGGGCCCCCAATTCACCACGTGATGCGGCGATGTTACGTAATACACAATGCCCAAACAATGCGCGGACCGTACTTCCGGTGTGTGAAGCGTGCGGTGAACTGTGAGTCAAACCAATCAAACCCTCGTTAATTTGATAAAAAGGACATCAAAATACATGAACTATTATATCCTTTATAAGTATCCATTTTTGTCTTATTTATACAGTTGTTCGAACTGCATTATGTTGTATCAACATCAACACTACACGTAATGAAAAATATTGCTGTTTATTAGCTACTTCAAAATCTCATTCCTGACCAAAATTTTTTTTAATCGACTCTCTTACGAGAGTTGTGTATGGAATCGTGCACAAAAGGAATGCTGATTTCTAGTAGGGAGACACAATGCGGCGAGTTTGGAAAGGGGGCCTCGGGCCGGCCTGATATTTGGTGTAAATGCACAAAATTGCGGGCCTCGGGCCTCCAATTTAGGCCGGCCCGAGGCCGGCCTCGGGCCGGCCTTTTGGTGTAAATCGGGCCCTATGGCACCCATAGAAAAAACATCACTATACATATAGTTTTGGCCCTTGGAGGCCTGATATCTAGGCACCAACGTAGCCAATAACCAGTTGAAAACTTTGCATCCGCCTTGGCCATATAGCTGATTTGTCAAGTTAAATTAAATTCTATACATCCGTTTTTATAAAAACAAGGCACGCCCTAGTATCTTAACATTTAACCTTTGACCTAGCTTATGGTGACCTTGACTGCCAATAACATGAGGTCTCTGTTACGCATCTTACCATCCAAGTTTGGTTAGCAAATGGGCTTGTGGTATTAGAAAGTTAACTTAGTTTGGCCTTATGGCCGCCTGCCGCCTAGGCCCCCCAGGGGGGCCTGGTGTCCATTCCACGAATACTCTTTCGACTCCCCCTGAGGATCATTCCCACCAAGTTTGGTTTCAATCCATTGATGTGAATGTGAGTTATTCCTATAGGGCCCTACCCCCAAACTTTTGCCCCCCTTCGGGGGGCCAAACGGGGCCCCCCTGAGCATTGTCATGAGGAACATTAATTCAGCACATATAGAGGTATCTACACACTAAGTGGCTCAACTTAACTATATCTTCATTTGACCTTTGACCTACATATGTGACCTTTGACCCCCAAATAACATTGAGGTCCCTGTTACGCATCTACCACCCAAGTTTGGTTACAAATGGGCTTGTGGTTAGAAAGTTACCTAGTTTGGGCCCTTATGGGCCCTGCCCCCTAGGCCCCCAGGGGGGCCTGGTGTACCATTCCACGAATACTCTTTCCCCTCCCCCTGAGGATCATTCCCACTAAGTTTGGTCTAAATCCATTGACGTGAATGTGAGTTATTCCTATATGGCCATACCCCCAAACTTTTCGCCCCCTTGGGGCCCAAACGGGGGCCACCCGTGGGCATTGTCATGACGAACATAAATTCAGCACATATAGAGGTATCTACACACAAAGTGGCTTAACTAAACTATTTCTGGATCTAGAGAAGAAGATGTTTGAAAACTACCTACTTTTGGCCCTTTAGGGCCCTGCCCCTGGGCCCCTAGGGGGGCCAGGTGTACCTTTTGAGGACCCTTGAATCCCCACCCCCTAAGGATCATTCCTGCCAAGTTTGGGCCAAATCCAATCATGCATTTTGAAGAAGAAGCTGAAAATGTATAAAAGTTTACGCACGACGAATGACGCACGACGAACGACGCACGACGAACGACGCACGACGAACGACGCACGACGAACGACGGACGACGGACAAAAAGCGATCGCAATAGCTCACTTGAGCCTTTGGCTCAGGTGAGCTAATAAATGTCATTGATAATGCAAAGATTTGCATAGATCTTTACCTCTGAAAAAAAAATTGGGGGGGCTGGACAGTCAGTTTCATGAAAATAAGCATTCATGAATTTAAACAGGATGTACCAATGTAGCTCAAGCACTTTGCCTTTTAGACAGTCTGACTGCCAGACCTAATTTGTGTATCAACTATCATCTAGTGTAAAATGAATACCTGCTGCTCAAAGCTTAATACAAGATCAAAAACTCACACCAATGCAGTTAGAGGATTATCAAGCAATATTTACAGTACAGTTGGACTTTCCATCCTGTGTCTGAAACCTAGACTACCGTTACAAATTACAACTTGAGCAACGACCCAATTTCAAAATAATTGTTCATATTTCAAAAACTTTACAAGATATGAATCCCAACTTTTGAACACTGTATTTTCATAAGTTGGATAAAATCTGAGCAAAAACCAAACTTGGTCTTTTTAATTCTCCACACTGGAATCACCGAGACCGAGAGTTGTCATATATGTACACAAAAACTGGGTCATTTTTGGTGCAGTGTTGTAAACTTCCTTCCTTCCTTGAAACCAATTTAGCTGTGATGCATACAAACTCATGCTGTAACCAAGAAGGTGGCACCAATTTGTCAATACCCAAAATTGTTTAGAATTTGAAGGAAGGTTTAGTTACATGTACATGTAGATGCTTTATTGTGGAATAAAAACGTGGTTCATTTCGGTTCTTGCCATATAAACACAAGAAATAAGTCCCCCCTTTTTCAAAATACCATAACTCTTTACAATGGTCTTGAACAAAATAATTTGGCAGGAGTGTTCCTGCACCCATTGACTATCTTCCGAGTAAAAATGTGATCTATCAAGTCGTGCATGAATGAGCACATATGAAAGGTAAAATATCACTTTTCAAAATTCACAGTGGGCATTTTGGGGGATTTGTGATACAGGATTTGACAAATTCTGTTTCTGGTGAATGATTTATTGATTTAAGTTAATCATCTATCGTTTGACCTCCTTACACCTCCCCTGACACTTTCCACATATTTTACGGTTCAGTGTGCTCAATTTAAAAAATTTCATTCTTCCTAAATTTTGAAAATGTAAAATCCATTAAGTTTGTTGAAAAAATTAAAATCGGATATTTTTCAGCAAAATGTATCGGCACATGTTGTACAAATATAAGAGGTTGTAACCATGTCATGGTCGAGTGAGCACACTTTATTAATAAAGCAAGAAATACCAGTTTTTACTGATATTTTGGCATAATAAATGACATCTGTGACTTTTGAAAAGTGAAAATTTTGCCTTCAATGCATGCTCACTCATGCACGACCTGATGGATCGATCATATTTTCACACAGATGTTAGTCAATGAGTGAAAGAACATCCCTGATAAATTGTTCTGCTTAAATTTGTTTCGTTGAAAAGTTATGGTATTTTGAAAAGGGGGGGGGGGTAATACTTACTTTTTGTGTTGTGTTTACATTCCCTGGTTATCACCCCATGGGGGGAGGGGGTTTGGGGGTACTCAGATTTGGTTCTGACGGGGTGTACCGCTGAAGTCGAAAAATCCAACCCTTTTTAAGGGTCATTTTGGCGGAAATGGTACCTATTATTAAGGGTTTTTATTAAGAAAAACGGCATTTTTGTGCATTTTAGCAATGAAAAAAGCGAAAATATCTAGTGTAAATCGTAAAATTCCAAAATCATGACCCATGGTTTAATAAGGATTTTTCCCCCAAAACCATACCCATGTTTAAAGTGATAGCCTAACATTGTGGAGCTTCAATTTAAAAAATTGTCAAACTTTGATATCTGAGCTACAAAGTAGTGTTCAAATGGACAAATAAACACCCTAGAATACAAAAGTTTGGAAAGTTACACTGCCAATGGCAGGTTATGCATGAATAAACAATTAAAACTCGGGGCGAGTTTTAATAGCCTAGGTGTACACACAGTAAGTCTATGGGAGGAAATGGGTAAGTGAATCTGGTCAACTTGCGATTTTCACTTTTTTAAAGCACTAAATAATCATTTTGAAATACAATTTTTTCAAGGCTTCATTTTTAGTCCTCATCAAAGACACTGGTAGCATGGGGAATTATGTGGCTCAGATTTTTTTAACTGCGGTAAATGTTAGCGAATACCTTTAAGGATTTTTTGCGAAAAAGTCACCTATTAGAGTGGCACACTCCCGTTTACCTTACTAGGCAAGTACTTTCTTGAGAAACTAGATAAAAATGTCCTAGATAGCGAGGAGGGTTCCCCTCAACAATTTGCCACAGGAAATGCACATAAATATATCTGCCTGCTGATCATGGAAAAAAAATCAAGTAATCAAAACAATTTTGGGGAATTTTTCTGATACATTGATACATTTTTTGGTCTCATCGTGGACCTACATGTACAACACCCACATGGTCTTGCTGACCAAGACTACACCCTGGTTTTAAATTATGGTTATTAGTGGACACACTTCCTCACATGTAGTATACGACAGTGTATATGCACATGGTAGGTACGTACAGTACATGCATCATGTGACTGTGAAAGCTCACGTTACTGCCTAGTGATAAACCTACATTATTCTTTTGATACCAACCGTTCCATAACTGAAAGTAACACATTAGGTTTCGAAGGCCTGGGGGGAAGACATGTTCACACTTCAACACATATTTTCACTTCAGGCTATTCGTAACTCTGACTGTTGCTCTCTTATGGGACTGTCCTGCGTAAAGTTAACCGGAAATTCCTATTGTAATTTCCTATTTCCTCTCCATGCTGGGATGGTTCTTTACATAAACAGCTGAAACTGTAATGAAACACAGTATGCAGGCAATAGTTTTGCTATAAAATCCCCTTGTATGTGCAACCATTTACAACATACATACAGTGTTTCACACCTTACTAATTGTAATGTAAGTAATACAGATTGTAAGCAATGTTTACAATATTCACTTACATACAAATGATCCATGTACTGTGCGTAGTGTGTGTACATGTATATGCATGTGCGTGCATGTTTGTGTGAGTGTGGGTGTGTGTGTGTTTGTGGGTGTGTGTGTGTTTGTGTGCATGAATGGCTGTCTGTTTTCTGTTTGTGAGTGTGAGTGTTTGTGTTTCTATGTTTGTTTATTTATGTGTGTGCAGATGTGCACAGGTATGTATATGTATGTGTGTTCATCTATGTTCTGTTGTACACTGTATGTGTGTGCATCTGTGTTCTGTGAATGCATGTGTTTGTGTACATGTCCATGTGTGTGTGTGTGTGTGTATGTATGTACCCATGCATGTCTATTTTCAGTTTGTGAGTGTGTTTGTGTTTCTGTGTGTGATTGAGTGTGGGCATGCAGAAGTCTGTGGGTATGTGTTATGTACGAGTGTGTGCATCTGTGTTCTGTGAGAGAATATTTGTGTACATGTGTGTGTGTGTGTGTGTGTGTGTGTGTGTGTGTGTGTGTGTGTGTGTGTGTGTGTGTGTGTGTGTGTGTGTGTGTGTGTGTGTGTGTGTGTGTGTGTAGGTGTATGTGTATGTGTGTATGTTCAACAGAAAATGTATGCTTGTGATTATGCCAATATACACATCATATTGTTTGAAGAATACCCCAGCAGGTGATTAATTCACCTGTTAGTATTGCTTAGCTCGCTGGAGTACAATACAAACCACAGTGCTCTCAAAATCAAACAGTGAATATTTACAGTGTGTGTTGAGCATCAATCAACTAACTGAGGTTACAAGAATTTATTTCTTATGCAATTTAACTATTTTCTGGAAACATATGCATAGTTTTATTCTTGATGACACAAGGTAGTATTGATAAAGCAATTCACTTAAAGGGAGAAGGAGCCAGCAACTAACAGGCATAAGTTAAGAAAAAATTGAGTTCTCGCCAACCAATCATATTGCACGTGCACAGGTCTGGAGGTGACCATGCATGACCGATGCATGCCACCCGACGTGTGTAGTCGCACCGTGATAATGTACATGTATACACTGTTTGAATCGATAAGCTCCTCCCCCTATATAGCTGTTTCTGCAAGTTTTGTCCCGGGGTAAAACACAAATTAACTATTACATGTATAGGGCCTTGCTGAGGGTGAGTATCACACAGTACCCCTTATTTAGGCTGTCTATATCACCATGTACCATATTCTCACAATAGTCGTCACAATGTCATTTCTATTCTTAACTTATGTCGGTCAGTTGCTGGCTCCTTCTCCCTTTACATTTAATAGATTTGGAGAATTTGTATCTCCATCCCCTATTGTTGTTGATGTTGTTGTTAAGGCAATTGATTGTAATTTTTTTCCCACTCTATAGTCATAACTTATAACACAGTGGACATTAATACATCAATCTCTACAATTACTTAAATGATCTCCACAGCTCAAGACATACAATTGTCAAGAGTTGATTAGAAGTTTCATATACTCACTACACTGTTGAGCTAAAATTAACTTTATCTCATGTTGTTTGAAACTCACAGATGTCAACTCAGGTCAACTGTTTTGTCATGGGAAATGTACACCTGCTATCTTGTCACTATAACAAAATTTAAGAAGGTTTGATATTGTTTTTTGTTCGGGGTGATAATAGAGTTCTTTGTTAAAGATTGATTAAAATTTGTTCAATCAACCAAACTATATTCCGGCTTCAAAAAAAATTCATCACAATCCATCAAAAAAATAGTCTAGAAATCGATGCAACAGGATGTTGAGAAGGCTGCAAGGGGAAACAAGCACACTATTTTATCACACAAACATGGCTGTTGACGTCACATTGTGGAAAAATAAATAGAGCCAATTGACCCTCTTTCACAATTGTAATTATAGAAGGCAATATTCCTTTTTGCCAAAACTATAGACCTTTAAAACAAGTCTTCAAACTAGGAGTCTTCAGGCTACTTACCGAAGTACGGTGTAAATGTTTCACATCCAGCATTGTTCCAACGGGAATAATTCCTTTGCAATTAGTCATCTGGGCAAAAAATACAAACAACAATTCTAATTAAATCTCCAATTTTGATCAACCTACTGTCAACGAGTCCGGCTTCAGTCCGCTTTGCATTTACACAGTAAGCAGGTGTCCATGTTAGAGCTCTTGTGAGTAAAGACCGACTGGGCGTGCCCCTTGAATTGTCGGGGACCGGAGCATCAAGAGGCTACCAGGCCTTACCAGGATGGAGCTGGGATTTGTGATGGGTGGTACAAGTACTTTCCGACTCTTTTATCTTTTTTGCCATTTATTATTTTTTATTACTATGATATATATCTTTGGATTTGTGTAGATGACGGACATGAAAGGAGAAGCAGGATGGCCCTGGGGTCGGCCTCGGTCCACTTCCTGATGTGGACTGAAAGCTGGCTGGCCCAGGGCAGGCCCAAGGTCGACCCATGTATACTTTGTGTGGTAAAAAGCAAGCGTACCAGCCACATCTTGCTGCGTAACAGGGGTCTTAGACAGCATTACAGTTTGCATTCAGTAGTAATGAATAAAACTGCACATCAAGTGATTCACACATTGTTGGATCCATTTTTAAAATTGTCCCTTGAAACTACCTACAACACAAACATGCTGACAGAATTAATGAGGATACAACAATTCATATTTACCTTGCAATTAGTCCCTTGATTTTATTTACTGATAACATTCGCAAAGGCGCATAAAAAGGAGGTGTATTCAAATTGCCAACTTTGTCATACATTTAAGATCTACAAACATAATTTTATATCATCCCCTACCCCCCCCCCCCCCCTTTTCCAACCTGTGGCCCTGGTTTAAACATGTTATACTGTGATGTGCATTGTGCAAGCAAAAAGTACATGTAAAGCTTTGTAATTACTCTTTTAAGTTATGGAAAACTGATATGAAATGATTACCATTAATATACAGGTTTAAAGCCATAGGCCAGCATTGACCACAGTTAAAAAACTGTGAGCTACTCATAAGCTCTAAGTGTCTTTGATAAAGTCTATAAATGAAGCCCTGAAAAAATTGTATTTCAAAATCATGATTCAGTGCATTAAAAAAGTGAAAACTTACAAGCACTCAAACTGACCCAATTCACCTGCCCATTTCCTCTCATAGACCTACTCTGTGCAGATATAGGCTATTTTATCCTCCACCAGAGTACAATTGTTGTAATTCATGCATGATCTTGGCCGAGTGGCCAGCATAACTTCCAAACTTTTGTATTCTGGGGTGTTTTATTTGTCCATTTGAACATACTATGTTAGCTCACATATCACAGTTTGATCAAGTTTTTTTAAATTGAAGCCTCACAATGTTACCTGGGGCTTTAAAAACTATAGTTTTTCATATCATAATATGGTTTGCTATCTAAAATGCGATATATATAAAACCACCAACACTCTCCTAGAAATGTGGTATTTCCTCATCAACATGTAAAAGTTCAACTTTGAAAATTGCTAATGATGTTGACACTGAAACACATTCGATATTAAAACAGATGTTCACCTACGAGGAAATGAAATCCTATCGTGTCCTGCACGATAATATTTATCTTTGTTTTTATGCCAAGGTTCCTGTTTCATTTATACCCTGCTTTCGTAGCGTTGCATTGCCAGTTACAGTCATCAAGTGGTAAAGGTGAGGGTACCGAGCAGTGCAGTTGCTACATGCATGTAATATTATGATAACGTACATTACACCTCTGATTAGAGAATTCTTGCTAAATCTAGGGCTGTATGTTCTTAAAGGGCAGAGACATGATTGCGGGAAGTAAAAAATGCCTCAAGAACCAAATTAGTTGAAACATACAACAACCAATACACTGGCTAACGTGTGTATTCAGGGCTGAAATGATTTGTCATGAATTGTTCACTTGTGATGAGAAGCAAGCATTAATTTCTTAGTATTGAATTAATCTTTGGCCCTGATAGAAATTGATCCCATTGGAAGCTACACAACATATATCACCATCACAGTAATTTCTGATAATAATAAACAGACAGAAAGTGTATGAATATGAAATTTTTACAGCAGAAACTTTAAAGGGGAATGAAACCCAGACATCTACTCGCATTCAGAGAATAGATAACAATAATGAAAAAAATGGTGCAAGTTTAAACAAATTTGACTGAACTGTTCAAGAGTTATCAAAGTTCAAAGTATAATCCTTATGTATGGAGGATTCTTAAATTGGCAACACTACCACTTTTTGAGATGAAAGTGTGGAGAACTTCCCATTGGTTTTGCACACAAATTTTCACAAATTTATGTTTTTCTGAAATGTTAGTTGTGAAGGTAATCAAATTCTTCCAGAAAACTTTAGCTGGGACATACTTGTACAACAAGCAACTAAGAGGCAATCAGATATTTCATAAAACATGAGAATAAGTGAAAATTTGTGTACAAAGCCAATGGGGAGTTCTCCACACTTTCATCTCAAAAAGTGGTAGAGTTGCCAATTTAAGAATCCTCCATAACAATGATTAAATAAACTTTGAACATTCATAACTCTTGAACAGTTCCACCAAATTTGCTCAAACTTTCACTGTTGTATTTCTTTCATTGTTCTGTATTCTCTGAGTACAGGAAGATGACTGGTTTTCATTCTGCTTTAAACAGTATACTTCATTCTGGGAGCATTTTGCCCTAAATTTAGGACTACTTCGAATCTTGCCATTTCCCTTTATCTAGGGCTGTTCTTCCCCTACATGTTCACATGCAGAGGGGGTTTCTTCAACTTAAAAGGTATTTTTTTTTTGCAATCCTTTTTAGCTCTTTGTGCGCTGGGCTGTGAAGCCCTGTGCGCTAAATTATTTTCAAGGAGGGATCAATAGCGTTTAACAGTTGAGCGTAAAATGGGAAATTTGCGCGGCACCGAGAGTGCATGGGTATAAAGTTCGTATGAGGCCCCAAAATTTCATTGACTATCCCAGATTGCTCAGAAACTGATACACAATGACAATAATAACAAAATAGAAACAGTGAAATTTGAGTCAAATTATGAGCAGTTTGCTACTTTTGGATTAATAGCTGTCTGTGGTCAGATCAAACTTAACTAGTTATGCTAAGTTTAACCTGAGGTACACAAGTGCCAGTCTATCGTCAGGTGCCGTCATCTTTAAAAGCAGATGCATACTCATTTCTGGCTTATGTGATATGTCCGTGCTTGTGTATTTAAAAACGTTAACATGTATGATGCACGTGTAGCAAAATGAGTTCTCCAAACTGTTGTGATTGTCAGCAAACAGAATTCAAAGTAGACAATGAAAAAGAAATGTATCAAAACCCTTGCTTTACAGACATACAGGATACTTTTTGCAAGTTAAAGCCACTGGCTAACATTTACCACAATAAAAAAAATGTAAGCTACACAATCCTCCATGCTGTAAGTGTCTTTGAATAGGTTTAAAAATGAATCCCTGAAAAACTTGTATTCCAAAATGATGATTTAGTGCTTTAAAAAAGTGAAAATCGACAAGTATTCAAATTGACTGGATTTACCTGCCCATTTCCTCCCATAGATTTACTGTGTGCAGATATAGCTCTTTTATCATCCACCGGAGTAGAAATAGTTTATTCATGCATACCTTGCCATTGACAGCATAACTTTCCAAACTATTGTATTCTAGGGTGTTTATCTGTCATATGAACACTACTATGTAGCTCAGATATCAATGTTTGACAATTTTTTAATTTGAAGCTCCACAATGTTAGCCTATTACTTCAACTTTTGTTGTATGTATGTTCACATGCAGAGAGGTTTCTTCAACTAAGAAGGCATTTGTTTTTAATCCTCTTTAACTCTTTGTGTGTTGGTCCATGAAGCCCTGTGTGCTAAATTATTTTCAAAGAGGGATCAATTGCATTAAAAGACACTACAAAACATTGTGGAAGACCCGTTTAAAAACTTGTCAAACTTTGCTTTCTGACATATCTGACAGTGATTGAATGGACAAATAAACACCTTAGAACACAAAAGTTCAGACAGTTAGGCTGTCACTTGTAAAATATGTACAGATACAAATTTGGCACATGAATTATTCTCGGCCGATGGAAATTTTGCAAACAGCAGTTTATGGGGGAAAACCGGAATGGTTTCTCAATGATTTTTGCTTTTTTAAAACACTCAACGATCATTTTGAACTGTAGTTTTTTCGGGGCTTCATTTTTAGACCTTATTAAAGACACTAGTAGCATGGGGAATCATGTAGCTCACATTTTTTTAATGGAAATATTGTTATACTATGCCTTTAACATTTGAGCGTGAAATGCAAAGTTTGCAACAGCACCTAGAGTGCATGGGTGTAAAGTTTGCAGCATAAAAGTTAAAAGTATAAGGGCCCAAAATTTCATTGATTATTACAGACTGCTATAAAGAAACTGACACACAATGACAATAATAACAAAATAGAAACATTGAAATCTGAGTCAAATTATGAGCAGTGTGCTATGTTTGGATTAATAGCTATCTGTGGTCAGATCGAACTTTACTAGTTACGCCTTTACTTAACTTCCACCTGAGGCACACGAGTGTTAGTGTATCGCAAGTTGCCATTACCTTTAAAAGTACATGTAGGTGCATACTCATTTCTGGCTTATGTAGAATATGCACGCATATTGGTATATTTAAGAATGTTGGTGTATTTAAAAATGTTAACACATAGGTTGCACATCGTGAGACGAGTTCTCTGAACTTTCATGACAGACAGCAAGAATTCTTCAAAGCAGACAATGGAAAAATGTATCCAAAAATGCCTTATTTTTGCTTTACAGACATACAAGATAAGTTTTGCCGGTTAAGCCACTCTATGGTAGTCTCAAAAGAATGTGAAGGTAGTATTTATTGTTAGGTATGTACATGTGTATGTATTAGTTTTTTATGAAACTGGGTCTCTTATTGCTTGAAATCCAAAAGTGAAACATGCATCTATCAATACATCATTGATAGAGTTATATATTACAGCTGAGTAAGATATCAGTCCTAACTCAGTACGACCATATGTGACACACATCTCCATATAGGAAACCCCCAATCTGGAAAGATTACGGCTTGTAATTGTGACAGGCTTCATCGCGGTCAAGACCAATCAGTGAAATCGTCTAACAAAGTTTTAGCCTCATTTTATGTCCAACAATAGTGATGACCACATTCTTTATCAATGAAAATCTCTCCACACTTGTTTTATTATTTATTTATTATTTATTTATTGAAACATATTTAAAGAGGATAGCTTGTTCAGTAATAACTGTTTTGCAACAAGGTCCTACTCACAGATAAAAATATATGTACATATTTAAAATAGTTAAGAACAATCCAGACCAGCTGCAACAAAATTCATCGAATGTAAGAACATAGATTTATTATTCA
>JZLH01S0012916.1:22300-52669 GCA_001188425.1 Eucidaris tribuloides
TCTTTGCCAGCACTTTTTTCAAGGATTTATAATAAGGGAGGGCCGTTTAATTAGGCCTCCCAAAAGCATAAGCATGGTGAGCTCGGTTGAGGTAAAGATATATCGCTATGGATCAGGGCACCACGGACGGCCAGCACCATTGGGAATTGAAAAGCTCTCCAGAGCTGTTCGGAGGGCGTGAGGCCTGGTTTGAACGTCCCTGATGCTAAAATTATTCAAACCAGATGAACATTTTGATGAGGAAGTGGGAAGGACCTCCCCGCCTTAAGGCGGCGCTGATGAGTGATTTGGACTGTTGTCCAGTCAATTGTGTCTCCGCTGTTTATCGCAATGAGATTTTGAGAATTGCCGCACGAGTTACTGTTGGTGGCCATTTGGCGTCAGAAAGAGCAAAAAGATCGAATCATGAGGCCATTTCTATTGGCCGCGAAGTTGAGTCGAGAGCGATGGGCTGAGTTGTTGTAAAACTTGTTCACACATGTCCCACGTGGTTGGTGAAACGCACAGCCGTCACAATCCAAACGGCCGGCACGCAGTGATGTAGATTCCTGGCACTTCGATTGAACGTTACGCGGTCCGGTTCTAGTGATGATGTGTTGGCCCTTGTGCCTAAGAAACTAGGTCAGGTGCATAAGTTCCCTCACCCACTTGACACACATAGGATATGTCTACCCCGTGTTCCACAAGAGGCAATCACAGGCTCAGGAATATTACAAGCGTAAGAGCTGTAGTAGAGGCACTAGTGCAGTTTTTTCAAGCTAAGGTACCGTCTTGGCCGGCAAGGAATTCATCCCTGACCAGGCGGTCAAATTTCATGTCAAAAGCATATTTCAAGAAGGTGATGTAATCGGTTTGGGTATCAAGGCGCAGCTGAAGTCGTCAGCTTTATGCATCATCCCAATCTCAAGGTGGGCGTTATGAACGGTCTAACCATCAGACCCTGAGACGGCATGATTAGGCGTATTGTGAGGAGTACGCGCTGAGGACTGGATAAGGGGGCAATTCCCAATTCTTGTTGTCTGCTTCTAGGGACTGCCCCTGAATGATGTCGACAGTGTATTTTTTAGTCAGTTCGAGTTGGTGTACGGTCACGAGGTTAGGGGCCTCTTAAGCTCTATTTTAAAAGAGAAGGTTCATGTCCAAGGATGATGATGTAAACGCTCCTTGACTACGTGCAAAAGTTCGTAGAATAGGCTGTTTAAGGCTTGTGAGGTAGCTTAGCGGGACATTTTGAATAAACGGCCCAACGAAAGGCATGAAAAAGAAGCAGATCAAAATGGGCTGAAATGAGTACGTAATTTCAAGCCTGGTGACAAGTACTTGTGTTGCTACCATTGCAGGGTGAGCCGTTAAACGGGCCAAGTTCCAGTGGACGCGGTAGCTGTGTCAAAAAGAAACTGAATGAATGTCAACTATGTGATCAGTACTCCGATAGGAGGAAAGAACAAAGGGTATGTAATGTAAACATGCTCAAAAGAATACTTGAAACGAGAGGCTAGCCAGCCCGAGTTGTATGATACCAGGGTGGTAATCCGACTGATAAGGAAGGTTGACGTAGTAGAAATCAGATGATTAACCATGTCTGAATCGGATGTAAAAGAGGGTGAGTGAGCCACCCTATGTGCAGGTTTGTCTAACACCGTCCGTGTGCAGATCGTAAGTGTGAGCCGTACTGACAGAGATGTGTCAAGTACGGTGTGTAAGGAAAACACATGATGTGTTGAGTAACACCCAATGAAGAAATCGAGAAACGATGTGACCGTGACCAGTTTGTGTCATGAATATGGGCGCATGTAGGCAAAGATGTGTATGTGAAAGGTGTAGTCTGACAAAGCAAAAAGGGCACAGATAATACGGCTTCATTGAAACCAGCAATCCCCCAGATCTCGCCTAAAATCAGTTGAAAAACCGTGTGCGGCAGTGGTGACTCAGGTCGTTGTAGACAAAAAGTGTAACGACCATGTGAGAAAAAACACAAGTGAGCGACGAAATGAAATTGAAATCAGCACAAAAAAAAGTGTGATCAGGTGTAATATGTTATTGGAATCATTATGGTACAAAATTTGGCGAATTTATGGGGCAAAAGATTTGCTAGTGATTAATTTTATGTGAAAATCAAGTGCAAGTTGAAATGCCTTGCGCTGATGTGATTATGGGTATCAAAACAGTTTGTTCATTAATTAGCAAAAGAAAAAGATGTCATCAAAAATGATTGAATAAGTAATTATACGTCATGGAAAAAATATTCATGGTTATAGTATACGATATTTTGCAGTTTGATAAATATATGTAGGGCCTAATATAATTCTGTTTAATAAGTTTTGCTTTGGATGGTCAAATAATATTCGTGATGTTCTTGGCACAAAAGAACAGTTTGGGCCAATGGTTAATATTATGAGTTGTTATAATCAAAAATATGGGCAACAATGAATTTCAGTTGTTCAACAAATAAAGTATAATTGTTCACGATGGGCACGTGAAAGGTGAAGCATTTTTATTGGATGTAGCTTAAGCTTAATGTTTGGTAGATATGCTATGTCACAAGAATTGAAGTTTGCAATGTGTTCGATAAATTTCAAAAGAAACAATTTCTGACTAGCGCAAAATTTTCTTTTTTTTTCCAATGGGGAAAGTGTTTATAAATGTTGTGATTAATTTGTATAGCATGCTATTGTAGCATGCTAATGTAGCCATTAATTAGATGGCAGTTTATGGTGCTGTGAAAATCTAGGCATTTAAATATTTCACTGCCCAGCTAGGAGACTGTGGAATTTTTCTAGAGGGCCTTCTGGCGCCTCACTTGAAATTGACCAGGGCAAACAATTTATGGATGCCAAGCAGTAGACTGGGGGGGCTTAGGGCTGTGTGGTTAATCCCATTGTTCTTAGGAATGGCCATCTGACTGGGGGGCTGTGATAGTAAACCAAGTCTGATGGTGTAATGTATTTTTGATGGATGACATAAATAGCACAGAATGTCAGGATCGTTCTACATGTAGCCTGTTGGTGTTTTCTTAGAATTTGAAGATTCTAGAATTAGGAGGGTTTTGATAATTATAATACTTGGATGAATGATAGGATAGGCAGCAGTTTGCTGTCATGCTTAGCTGCGGCAGTCACATGTGTTAATAGTAACCTGCAATTTAGAGTTTATTGTTGACCTTGGCTCGACACACACGTATGGTCCTGTGGATTTATATGAGAATTTCTCCTGTGTGGGACAGTTACACTTTTATTACCGCTCTTTGATGCAGATAGCCTCTACCACTCTGTGGATTAATTTTTGGAATTATACATCATCTTGGCTGGGCAATTGAGAATACGTTGTGAACTTACGCTCCAACACATGATTGTCGTTGAATTAACCTGCTTTCATTTCTGCATTGGGCTTAATATTCATACCGCATTGGGGACTTCTAACTAATCGGGCGGGATCGGTCTTGGAATGCATCCGGTTGACTCTTATGGGCATTTGGATTACGCGTATGCGGCTGTGTGAGACTACCTTCACCCTGCGTTGCATCCAGGCGGGTTGTGAGTTAACTAGGTTAAAAAATGTGAGCATGTATATGTATCGTTAAGAGAGTAACCTAATTGTGAAAGTTTGATATATGTTTTTGAGTTTAAAAGGGAAATACCCGCATATAATATACTTGTTAAATGCAAATATGGTACATTTTGTTTCATCTTTTCGGTTGTGAAATTTATCGTAACAAAAGGATTATTTTAATTCATGACACCAATACGCACATCATTATGCTGTCAAACGCTGTTAGGGCCTTATGAGATAACAAAAACAGTTTCACGACTATACAGCACTTTCTAAATCATCAGCTTTATGCCTTTCAGAATGCTAATGAACAATGTAATACTGCCAAAACTTGTTGTTTACAGACGCAACGTATTGACCTGCCATGAAGTTTTTAAAAAGAATGATTTGTAGCGCAAACACAGCCCTCCCATAATAATAATAATAATGAAATGTGTTATTACTGTGTAGCGTTTCTTTCAAGACACCATGTGATCAGCGGAACATCTTGACTATATTGCTTTGGATGTGGTATCTCCAAAATGATGAAATATATACATCCTAGGCACTCAGAAAACTCAGCCCAAATTTACCACACAGGATTTATTATTGTATTTACCACCGCGTGGTCTGTAAAATTTTACCGCAGAGTTATATTTTGGAAAGTAATAGAATAAGGATATGAATCACGCACAATTCATCGGTAAAATGATACCCGCATTTTCACAAGGGAAATATAATTCCATAAAAATTTGTTGACGTGAAATTTTCTCGATTTTAGGGCATCTCAATTTGGGCTTACGTAATAGCGGTATTTGAAATACTGCTAAACGTTGACGCAATGGAAGGATTAGCATTATTTAAGGTGCAGCCCTGCGCTGGATGATAATATTGATATGATTATTAAGCAAATAACATTTCCCAGTCGGATTAATCAAAATAGATGAATATTATAAACATATACATTTTCTATCATTATTTGCATAATCGCTTCATCTTAGGTGGAATGGACCGAATTTCCATATTTAGAAATAGTGAAGTGGATATTTGTTGGCTTTATTTCATTGATCCTCCGCATGAAACTGGAGGGAGGTAAATAAGGGTGGTTTCATTTTCCTTATGGTGAAAGTTATACACTTCTTCATTTAGTTATCATGCTTACCTCTGCTACCTTTAAGCACCCCCTGGGCAAAAAGCAATGTTATCGCATGGGGCAGCGGAAATTTGATGACAATTCCTAACGTCAGTTTAATGTTTGTATACAATGTTCCTCATTTACGACAACTTGGAAGGTTAAGTGGAATATCGTACTTCAGTGTCATAAAAGCACATGAATTACAGGCAGGTTTGCCTTGCCACGAGGGATCATTGACATTAGTTATTTTAAATTGAGTCAGACGTTTGACTACATCAGATTTTCAGCAGAAGAATCCTTGCATCAGTTTAGCTTGAATTCCCTAGTAAGTTTTCCACCCAAAGTTGAGGACTAGCATAGCTGATGTTTTTTGTATGTGTACCATGGAGAGTTTGTGAGACCTCAGGTGAGTGTCGTGCCCCCCGGGGCTCTTGTTCTTATTTTTCCGACAGGATAAACTTTCGCTGGGCTCTCAAAGTACCCCTTGCCGTTCATTTGTGGTATTAGCCAATTACGCTTTATGGTCAATGAATCATGTCTTAAGCAGGCGCCGTGTGTGCTATATTTCTGTCCCGATCCCTAGGAAACATGCTTGAAAAAGACCCTAAGTTTGATAGGAACATTGGTAAGTTCCCAAATTTGAAACATGCCTTCCTCAGGTACATTTTGACTAAAAGATGCAAACAAAATCAATCTGAAGGTACAAAAATTGTGAAAATTGAAAATCTTTCAGACACCCTATACAGTACATAGGGGAGTCTTATTTGATATAATAACCGGATGTCTTTTCAGACAAATAAGATACTTGGTTACATAATACTGTTATGCGCGAGACAACTTGCATATGTACAGTTTCATACTAACGACGTAACGTTAAGCATGTCACTTACCCATGCCGTGAAGCTGATTGAAAGTGCTGTGTGTATTTTAGGTGAAGTGAGTGATAACTCTTGAATCTAGTACATACCTCTAACACTCATCGTTTTTTGCACATTTGATGTCGGTGAAATAAAACCAATAGTAATACATTTTTTTTTCTTATAATAATGTCCTTTTTTTGTTTTTGTTTCTGTGTGATGTGAGAAATGTGAGAAAATGTGACTTGAAGTATAACATACCCTCACAGATTGTGCAGCAATTAAATGTTTACAATTGTACTGGCAACCTCATTCCACGCAATTTTTGCAATGTTTTTGTTTGAAAACACCCTGACGTATGTGTGACTACGCATACAGAGTTTGCTACGCTTGTGCAGCATCGACTCGCGTAGCAAATTCTCAAGAAAAGCCTGGAAAGAGCCCAGAAAGATGACCCCTATCCAGAAGGGCGAGTCTCTGCCATCAAAAATCTGCCCAAAATGACCATTTTCAGAAACCGCAACTGCCAATGTAAACTTATTTCTGAAACTAAAGAAAAACAAGAAAAAGATATCTTAAAAGAAACAATGGCACTGTTAGTGTCAGAATAGATTGAGTTTAATTGCTGTAGCATAAATTAACTCCCTCTTAGTCAGCCCTATGAACTTTTCAGCCTACCCTCAGTTTTTTTTTATTTATGATTGGGGGTAGTCCTCAACTTGGGCTGAAACTACTCTAGAATCAAGTAAACTATGCAAGGATTCTTCTGTGAAAATCTTGTAGTCTGTGAAAATCTTGTAGTCAAACGTTGACTCATTCTAAAATAACTAATGTCAATATCCCTCGTGGCAGGCAAACCTGCTGTGTGGCTCTCTATGGGTCCTATTTTTATCATGCCCCGATAGAATTAAAATACTAATATGTTCATGCTTGATTCTCCTTAAGTAAACAAATTAGAGACAAATCCTTCCAGCTGGGAGATCCACTCCAGCTGGTGTATTTTGGTATAGGCCTATATTTCAACTCATTTGGATCTTGAGGCATTTTCAAGTGTTCCCAATCATGTCACTAACCTTAAATAATCATTTTGAAGTACAATTTTTTTCTGGGCTTCATTTTCAGACCTTATCAAAGACACTTGGAGCATAAAGGATTATGTAGCCCACATTGTTTTAAACTGTGGTCATTGTTAGCTTGAACGTCATGTAAGCATATTGACTCAGGCCTAGTGATAATCATGGTTAAAATGCATTTTTCATGAGGTGAGCTTTCAAATTAGATTTGAATTGTGTTAAGAAGCTGTAGTCAATTTGATTGGTAAACATTGGGTAAATTCATGTTTGGTGTTGGTATTGGTGCACAATTGTTATTGGCAGCTCTAGGTGGCATTAGTGTGTGTTAGGCTATGCAAAAAGCTTTGCCAGCAAGTGACATGGACTGCTGGAAGTGTCTTTTTGCCTCACTACTAATACTATTCAAATGAGAAAATTACTGTTCTTTCGGATTCATATAATTTTGGGGGGTATTGATTTGGTATCATTTTTGTAACCTTTGTCGATTTTTTTTCATTGGGCTGGGGTAATTTCCACTTGCCATGAAATGCACGTGGTGTCCCTCAGTGTTGTGTTTTATCGCTAGTACATGTACAATCAGTATTAGAACACTGTCTTATCACTAGAGGGCCTTTTCAGATTAAGTCACGTGATAACTCTTCTAAGCATGGCAAAAGCAGGAGATGGCATACATGTACTTACTAATACTCTGTAATACATGTACTCATCAAAATTTATCATATTGGATTTGGCAGGAAATAAGCATCTGAAATGAGGGGTCCTTAATTTAAAACTTAGAGTACCAAGGTCATTGTAGCCTGTCAGCCAGCTTTCAATTTTACTGCTAATTAAATGGCACTGCCTAAATACAGTGTTGAAAATATTCATCAGTACCTGTGCAAAGGGCTCTTGTGCTTCATGTATATTTGTTGGACAGGCGGTGAAATAGAACTTCTGGCTTGAGCCAGGAGTGCCTGTGCAGTGAGAATCCATGAAGAATATGTGTGTGGCTATGAGAGGTGTGATGTGCGCGTGTGTGAGTATAACAGATTCTGAATGTCTTTCGTTTTTTGTTTTTTTATTAATGAAAAATCTCGGGGGGGGGGGTACCCCAAGGATTTTTACTATATTTTACATTATAGCATCCACGGGGTTAATAAGGTGTTAAGGTTATCTGATTATACCTCATCAGAAAGATTATGGAAAATGTCAAAAATTTGGGGGCCCCCCCCCCCCTCGAGATTTTTCATTAATTAATTTTAAAAAACTAAATACATTCAGAATCTGTTACTGGTGTGATATGACCTTTGGGCATAAAGCTTTCAAATAAAAGAAAAATCACCAAAACTAAACTTGTGCTTTAACAATTTCAAACCTGTTTCCAAATGTCTTTACAGGTTTACCAAATTAATGTCAGAGTGTCTGGGAGGACACACTCCATTGAGAAGAGGTACAGAGAATTCCATGCCCTGCACAAACAGGTAACATTTATGATTTGTGTTTGCAGTTTCATTCATGACTGTATGCTTACTTTTTACTGCAGAGTCAAAACAAGAACTAACAAAATTATCAATGATGATTGTGATACCCCATCTACAGTATAATACTAGACACAGCCATTCCATGTTGTAAGGGTCAACGTCAAACTCAGAAATTGAAGCGAAGGAAGTGATTTTTTGTCAGTTATAATTCAAAAGAGGAATATTGAAACCATTTAAATCTCAAAGATGTTTAAAAATTAAGCATTTGAATTAAAGTTACAGTCTCCTGAACATGGATGAACTTTGTGGTAAAAAAGAAGGGTTGGGGGTATAAATCACAAACTGGGAAAATAAATGAAGTTGATTCATGAGTCATGACATGTTGCTTTAAATGCATTTATTAGGTACATGTAGCTATTCCAGTACATTTGATAAAACACCAACAATTTTTCCAAATGCCTTTTGTGTTTTCCCAGTATTTCATTATGGAAACACCCGCGAAATATGTCACGCAAGTTACAAAATAAGGAGATTTTTTTAAGATTACTAAAAAACCAGAAAGAGTTTCATCTGGTGTATGATATGTAAGTGAAGACGTGGTGGTAGTGTATCAAGAAATGTATAAACATTTTCATTTGACTCATTTGAGTGTCACGTGAGTCACACATGCTGTACGTCGGACAAGTCACAAACTAGACCAGATACTGGTCTTTTTTTTATCGTATTCATTCCCCTCCGTCACGCACCGGCAAAACATACACTTGCCACACTGAACGCGCTATGCCCGCTGAAGGCGATACCCCCACTAAAGGCGCTTTCCCCAGTGATACGTCCGCCGTTGGGGGGTAGAGATTATGCCTGCGTACGATGCATGGTAATGTACGCGTGTGCTAGTGATAACACGTGTGCGGTAGACAAAACAGTCCAGGCAGTGGACTAGTCACAAACCAAAGTATAGATCAAAAACTGAGAAAAAAAGTGAAGCTGATGCTTTATCTGATTTCATTAGGTAAGCTTTTCCAGTCAGTTTGATAAAACATTGATAATTTTTTTTCCAATGCTTGTCATATTTTCCCAATATGCCTATTTTACTATGAAAACATTTGTAAATATGTCACGCGAGTCACAGAATGGGTAATTTTTTAATAGTCCTAAAAAACTTGAGTTTTCACATTCTTTCATAAAGTATTCACAATTACATCATATTCATATAACATCATAATTCAAGTCTTTAAATCCCATTGACAGCTATAACGAACAACTGCGTCACGCGAGTCACGCATTTGTGTCACACCATTTCTCACAAAAAAGGGAAATTTGGCAAAATGTAACTTATGCGTAATATGGGTAGGGCATTCTGTTTGTAGTTCAGTAGAGATCACATAAATCACACTTGTAGTTTCATAGGAAAATCTATTTGACTCAAGTACTGTCAAAATTCCTCTTTTCTTTCCTGTCATGCGAGTCACGTCAAAGAAACTGTGATAAATATCAAACTACTGATCATAGAGCAATTATTATAGGACTAAAACATGCATTCCTAATGCCTGGACTCAAAAACATATTAAATTTGATTTGAATAAACCCAGTTTCACAGTAATACAATGAAACTTAAAATTTTCTTCAAATGTCACGCGAGTCACTATGGAATGGCTGAGACAGAGTCTGTGGATGTTGTGATGAAGATTATGTAGAAGAAATGATTGATGATGATAACGATGATGAGGATGATGATGACGATGATGATGTTGTTGATGTTGTTGTTGTCATTGAGGCAATGTTTGGGTTGATTTTTTTAAAACAAATTTATTTTTAGATTCATAAAAAAGAATGCTGTCTCTGATGTAAACTTGGAATCCTGGAAGCAGAGGGTTACCAAATGCATTTTCTTTTATCCAAAAAAAAGTACATTGCATGTTTATATTGCCCACCTTTGTTTTTCTTTATTGTTACAATACATGTATCTATAAATCTCCCAAAAATATATCCCTGGTAATAATCACAGTTATTCTGTTGGTGAAAATCGAGCTTGGTTTTAATTTTCTTGGGTCGTTACAGATTTAGTATCCAATAGACCGTGGACATTAATTTCCAACTCTCACCAACAGAAATATTAATGTGCAATGGTTCTCATCACAGAAACAAAAATGTTTATACTAGATCTCCTGCACAATAATAACACAACACCTTCTCATTCATATACTATCAATCTCTTACTCTGAAATTACAAGGTCTACCCATTACATGGCGTCTAACGACTGGATATAAATCACCAGTCCTACTAATTACAAATCCCACATTGCAAATCAGCTACTTGAGCAGTAACTCCTCACCGTAACTAGAAATATTTTACAGTTGCAGTTTATCATAAAGGAAGGATTCCAAACTGTGTGTCCACATCTTTGTATGCACATTATGCCAGAAATGTGATAACAAATATCCATTTTCTTCTTACTAATAATAAACCGTGCTACTTTTAGTGTTGACTCTCAAAGGAAATGTGTAATATTTCACACTTGACACTTATGTGGTAAACAGTGTGGAAGCCTGTTTATGACTGGTTACTGATAAAGATTCTCACATACACATTAACAAGTAATTCAACCATCTTATTCTTAGTTTTATGCTACAAGATTAATGCAATATTCTTGTATAAAGTATACAATTACATGTATTCTGTTGTTTTTGAGGAGCATGTAACAGCATTAAACTTAAATTACCTAATTAATGTGTTATTAGTAATCATGTTCTGACGGAACAGACTGTGATATCCAGTGATCCTTTATTCAGCATAGCACAGCACAGCAACCTCCTATAATTAAATTTTATTAAAAGTAAAATTTAATCTGATAACATGTAATTAATTTTCAAGTGCAATGTATTGCAAGTGAAAAGAAGTAAACTGTACATACTTGTAACCCTGTTGTTGGGTCTGAGGGTAGGGTTTTGGTTGCATACTCCATACATTATGTTGTTGGTTAATCCATTGAATTTAATGTTAATATTGATTGTATAAAATCAGTGGATCAATGAAATTAAAAACCATGCTCAATAGACTACTTTGTGACATATACATAATTATGTACAAAGTCATTAATGCTTGTTTTGTAGTGATGATATTACTTTTATGTATTTTCGCTTTCTAGTTAAAGAAGAAATTTGATACCCCTGATTTCCCACCCAAGAAAGTCAGACAGCTTAGTGCAAGAGGCATGGAGCAGAGGAGGTCGGCATTAGAAGCTTATTTTCAGGTAGGTTACCACAGAGGATGGGTTGGATACTGATAGGATGGTGACTGTGGTTGACAGGCTAGTGACCGTGGTTGACTGGCTAGTGACTGTGATTGACTAGCTAGTCACTGTGATATGACTGGCTAGTGACTGTGGTTGACTGGGTAGTGACTGTGGTTGACTGGTTTGTGACTGGTTGACTGGCTTGTGATTGTGGTTGACTGGCTTGTGACTGGTTGACTGGCTTGTGATTGGTTGACTGGCTTGTGACTGTGGTTGGCTGGCTAGAGACCAAAGTTGATGAGGTTTGCAACCATGGGTTATGGGTGTGCACCCGTGATGAAGAAGTCGGTAAGCATTAATGGTTGACAATTCTTGGTACTCGCAATATGGTGCACCACCTATTGAGTTCAATGGACAGGCCGAAATCCGTAATACCTCATGGGAAATATATATCATGAAGCCTAGCTACTGTGCATTTAATGTAAACAATATATGCCGCATATTTTCTTGCGATATTTAGATCATTTTCATTAATTCTTTCTCCACTTTTGCCATAATATAAAGCATCAGAATGCTATTCACACACTTCCAAACTTAAAAATTTGGAGAAATACCCGTGGATGAAAGACATAAAGTGGTGAAACGGCCACCCAATAACACTGCATGTTATGCACTATAAAGAACTGAATATTATCATTATTAATATTCCATCAATGTTTCTCTTACCCAGGGAGTACTGGAGAAGGACACTATGCCTAAATCTTTGTTGACATTCCTGAGAGTGAAGAATTTCAGAGCAGTGAGCTATGAGTAAGTTAACATTCAATTGAGTACATTCCTTTCTCATGGAATTGAATGATTTTACGAAAGTACCAGTTACATGTATATTGATGGTACTAAAACCGTTGTATCATCAATTTCCTGTTTAAAGCTGAGAAAAATATTTTTAAAGTTGATTACATAAGATTCCCATTTCAATTAGTGAATAATTTATACGTGATTGAAGTGGAAATTTACATGAAATCACTTTTCATGGTCATAGTACAATACAATTGTAAATATTTATTTAGCACTTAAGCAAGTCAGTCTAAGTGCTTTACATTTGTTTTGAATTCTACACAATGCACAATATATGAGAACTACAATATTATAAAATCAAAAAGTTAACAAAATGAATCTGGAAATAGGTTGGACTTGAGCAAAGATTTGAATGTTATAAAAATACAGTATATAAGGACAGATATGGAATTGACTACTGTAAAACCAGAAATTTTCGCGAGCATTTAACTTTCGCGAATTTTGCGAGGAGTCAAGATTCGCGAAAATAAAATGCACGCGAAATCTTGTGTCTACACATCTTTTTGAATGCCAATATCAATTAAAAAGACCAGTACTGTACAAGTCAAATGACTCAAGACATACCAGTAATAATGTGCCGTGACTTACAACGGTCGCAGTGCACTTCTACATTTGATAAAATGTTTTAAGAGGCATTGAAATAAATGATTTCTAATGATTGTTGTGATCATTTATTAATGATACACCCAAATGCTTCTGCCTAGCAATTTCGCTATTACAGTATTTTTTCATGGTTGGTGATTCACGAAAGATTCATGCACTCAAAATTGCCATCGGCTCCTTTTTGCGAAAATTTCATGTCGCGACAGTATAGTGTTTTACAATATACTGTTGTTGACAAAGAAATGGTAGCACTGCTTACATGTACATGTATATGGGCAGTTTAAGAATGTTGTCCAGCAAACCTGTTTTAATCATTGTCAATTATCTTAAGGGGCCTGGTATTCATATTTTATCATGCTAAAATGATAAATATGCCTACATACATTATTATTCTTTGATTGGTATATTTTTAGATGAACAAATTTGTACTGATGTTGACATCTGAATGAAAAAGGTGAACAGACTTTCAGTGTCTTCTCTCTTGCAAAAATATGTCCTTTTAGGTTGTCAGTCCACGATACAAAAACAAGTGATCTATCAGTGGCATTCTTATCAAAGGGAAAACAAGGACAGCTGGTGTCATGAAGATAAATTGAATTAATTTTGGAATGAAAGGATTCAAAGTCAACCACTTGAGACTTGATATCTGTCTGCTATTTGTACAAGGATACTATCATGATAACTTGTGAGCTATTAATGAAGAATAACATTTAAATTAGGTTACAGTATGTACTGTTATACACAGATGAATTGATTCAATATTAATGTCTATGGTTATGGTTTTATGAAATATTGAAATCAAATGCAAAACATAATTTGACTCTTGAGTGATTGAAATCTTCAATTGAAAGTAAAGGGATACAGTTATCCATACCTTTGAGTAATGGAGAAATATTTAAAATTCAGTGACATAAGTCTCACAAACTGATGACCTATCTAAAGTTTATCATAGTATCGCCTGATTTACTGAGAACGATCTTTAAAAATCAAAATATTTATTTTGTTTCTAATGATTAAATTGGTTATTAATTAATTAGGCAATTTATATTTGCTTCTTCATCTAGTACAAAAATGTTACTTTAGAGTGAAGCCAATAATCTGAAAGAGTATTCCTTTGAAAAGCCAAACTTATTACACTGTGTAAAATATTCACAAAAATTCAGACACAGTATGCTTCAGTAGCAGCGTAGGAAGTACACTGGGGCGACGGGCGATTTAGCCCCCCAAATTAACAAAATAGCCCCTTAAAATCACTAAATAGCCCTCAAATTTCTTCATAGGGTTCAATGTATAACATACTAAAATCTCTATTAAAACTGGGCTGGAAAGTAGCCCCCAATAATAAAATTTTATTTCCTACCCTGTAATAAGTAGTTAGATGAAGGGCACAATGTCAGCACAACACCCTAGTCCATAGTCAAGGCAGAAAGATCAACTGCTCTTTTTAAAATAGTGAAAAGTGGAGGAGGTGGAGGAGGAGCAGAGCAGTGCCCCACATTATAAAACCAACTGCCTCAGTCTGTGTTTGTGTATTGAAATAATGCAGTCTTTTTTCTCTTGCAACCTGTAAACTATGGTACATGTATGTATGAATTGTGTAAAAAAAATATATATATTATTTATATATATATACATATATATATTATTTATATATATATTAGTTTTTTTTTTTTGGGGGGGGGTTTGAATCACACCTGGACAGTGTCCCTTTAAGAGTAGGCCTATAATATATGTGCCTTTGCTAAGGTGTTGAAATGTTTCATTCTGAATGTTTCACAGTGTTAAACATATTTGATATGACATCAACAGTGCAGTTGATTACATCCCCATGGTAGACACTGCACTGACTGTTTACTATGTCATCAAATATCCACTGCATACAAGAAACACGCAGAAAATCATTCCAAGCTGAATGTTGACTCTGAAAGTTCAAGATTTCTGAACATGTTGAATTTGTTTTCATTTCACGATCCCAATACCCCAGTGGTCACTGTACAAATCTCCCCAATGTAAACCATGCATGCCCATCCAAAACTCAACACCATGATTAAAACAACAGAAACATTGTGAATGCCCAGTAAGACTTTAATGGTATCATGGCTGCCGGGATGGTAGCTGTAAATGCTTTTCTTCTGTAGCTTCTGTAAGCACTGTTAAGAGGTTGATGATGGATGCTCTGTTGACATGTCTGTCTCAACTTAACCGTTCTATTCAACAGCTCCCTGGATGATTTAGATAAGGAAACATCAACGTGAGTCAAGTTTAAGTTTGGTTCCGCTCCCAAGCCAGTGTCTATTTACTTAGCTAGCGTACAGCTACATGTAGTATCCATCCGTTGCAGTTCACCATGCATTAATACATTTGGCAGATAACTTTCGTTCATTGCTGTTAGTGTTAAACCTTGCAATAGCATTCATCCATTCATGGTCATTTTGTTCAACTAACATACTAAATTTTGAGTTTCAGTTTTATTGACTTTGTATGTGTGTGTGTGTGTACGTGCGATGTGTGTGTGTCTGTGTGTGTGTGTCTGTGTGTGTGTGTGTGTGTGTGTGTGTGTGTGTGTGTGTGTGTGATACTGTACAAATGTATGTATGTATTTATAATTGATTGCAGATTTATTTACTTTTCATGCTTGTCCAAGAAGTATGCTCCTGACAACATTATATCTGCATTGCCTTTATTTCCAAATTGATACATGTTTTCATCGTCAACCATTGATTGTTTAATCTAATTTATTTTTCATTTCATCATGACTTATTTACAAGTAGTACCAACCAAAGTCCATCATAATGTTGACATTATGATGAATGCATTTAGTTGATTATTTGACATGTTCTTCACAGAAGTGGCTAGTTCATGCATAATTGATAATTCTATTTCATTTTCACATCACAACAAACTATATTTGTGCCATATAAAAATTACTATTTCACAATCTTTCATATTTTTAAAATGAAATGATAATACATGCATGTACAGGAAATGTACTTTTTAAACCTTAACCAGTGGTTAAGGTTAAAAAGTACATTTCATTGTATTTTTTTTTTCATATGGAGGACAGGCATTTTCTTCCCTCAACTCTACTATATAACTGATCATTTGGGGTTCATGGTTTTCCTAAAACTCTCATTAAAGATTGTGTCAGGGATTTGCAAGTCCATTTCTTCCCTTCTTTATCAATACCAAATGGTAGTTTAGTACTTACAAATGGTGGGTTGAAAGTTTGAGATCCATACCTCATGAATTTGTTTTATGAGTAAAACTAATAATGACAGGTTACCAGAATGTTGTTCTTTCCGTGAGTTTAAATTTTGCTCAAATTGCGAATCGTGGTTATGTTTATCGCCTCAAGACCAACGGAGCACACTGATTGGTTAAATGGCTAAACTCTGTGCGACCTTGGCTAATGGCTGATCGGACAATTTTGGAACAGTCCATGCACGTCGACGTCACTGTAAATTTTGAAGTTTAACTGTCCAGATTTTCACCAAAACTACATATTCTACCCAAAGGTTGTATGACAGGTGTTTATTTATACTAATCTTCAAATTGTGAACGATTTGAGCTGATTTCATTTATTTTACTGTTTTTGACGAGCAAATCCCTTACTCTGTCTTTAAATGTCACTAAAACTATGGTGAACTGATAAAATTCTTGCTGGGTCGCATTTTAAATTACTGACTAAGAAGAGTGCTGTTCATTTACATGTACTTCTGCAGATAAACTACAACCTCTTGTGAAAGTACAACATATAATGTTACTCATTTATTAGTAGTGCTATAGACCAACTCAATTTCAGAACACTGGAGTTTATGCCAGCCATAATGGGGGGCTTCCAAAACAAGAAGAAAAGACAATTCAAAGGGTTATGCAATGAGTCAGGTGCATTGAGATGTCAGTGTTTTTGTTATGCATGCTTGAAGCCCCCCAGTTAGAAATTAGCATAAAAAACAGCACCCAAACCAAACAGGTCTATATATGTACAGCACAGCATAGTGCTTATCATGACTTCCATCATGTACACCATTAATAGGAAATATTACTCAAAAATTGTAATTATCAATTATCAATCATGTGTGAGAGAGTGTCTTGTAGAGAACAAGTATAACCAAATAATGATTTATTTGTACAGTGGTAGTATGTTACTTGAATGTAAACAATTACAAAAAGATAATTTATTTTTTCTTTCCATAAAGCGCCAGTTGGTCTGAAACAAGTAATTCATAATTATTATTTAACAAATAAGAATCAACACATATATTCATGAAAAAGAGTAGCTGCATTGTTACAAAGTGCATGTGACTAACCCAGATATGGTGTACAAGAATGCCCATTCACCTACCTCGTGTCATTTTCAATTTCCATCCATGTATCAATTCATCATCCTCCTGTCATTCTTTATCACACCTTGAAGTGGTGGATTGCAAGTCAGGAGTGGTTGAGAGGCAGAGCAAATAAACTTTCTCCACAATGAAAATAGACCATGTGCTTGTCGACCGGACTGAATTTTACTTGTGACAAGTGTGACATCTCCAGTGCCTTCATGTGTTTGGGTTGAACATTGTTTCTGACAAAAATTAATTAAGTTACTGGAGAGTTGAAAGATGTTTTCACTTTGACAGAATTCTTAAAGCGTGCATCTTGGTTACATGTAATTTATTAAACAAAATAACAGGGTTTGTAGCTCTCCCTGAATCAAGGAAAAGGAAGGTGGTATCATCAACCCCCCCCCCCCACCCCCAAATAAAAAGGTAGTCTGTGATATGTTGTCTTGTGGCCACCAGCATATATCCATTGGCTATGATTTCATTTTAGTGTGTAAAATGCATCTTTATCTCATTTTTCTCTACTTTTCTTGAAGGTGTTTGAAACTGAAAAGAAGTTAAGCAGTGTTCCTGGAATCAAGGAATTAACTTCTGGGAATGCTAACTGAAAATGAATAAAATAATGAATTTATTGATCATCATCCTCTTCATCACCACCACCACCACCACCACCACCACCATCATCATCATCATCATTATCACAATTGTCATCACCATCAATTCATCATCATCCTTTCATTGCATTCCTGTGCACGAAAAGGAAATTTTTCTACATGTACATATATATCTGAATATTAGCGTATTCTCCTTTGGTGAGCAGCAACACTTTTATAGGTGAATACTTCATCCCCAGGGATGATTCATAACCTATATGACCAGTATTTTACTTCAGCCCAGCAGCCCAGGACACTGCAACTGGCTATTAAATATTACCATGGTTTTTACGATCGTTGTAATCAAAAAGTGATAAATCTTACATTTCCAGTTATTACTGACATTTTGATAACACTTTTCATGTAAACACTCTCATAAGCAGTAGATTGCCTGCCGAGTAGTAGTGCTAAATTGAAGTTTGAAGTCATATATATACTGAGAAATTTTCAATTAGAAATAGAAGATCTTTTCACATTGTACCCATTCAGATGTAGGGTTTGGCAAGCATCTTTGCTATATGGTTTTCTTTGCATTCCATTAGTGTAAGTAATATTGATTCAAGAGTTGAACATAATAAAGGGAAACAGAATGGGAAGCATTCTTCAAAGGTTTTAAAATTAAGTGCACTATTCAAAGTTTAAGTGTGCTGTCACAGTTCTTCAGTCAGATGTGTCCTTGTGAGACAATTCCTATCAGAAATAGCTGTGGCAGGCCAATTTTGTTGTGTAACATCATACATTTCAATATCTGTCATGGTTATGATTTAAAGACAGAGTACGGAATTTGCACGTCAGAAAACAGCAAAATGAATGAAATCAGCCCAAATCGTTCAATCTGGACATTTAAACTTCAAAATTTACAGTGATGTTAACGTGCACGGGCCGTTCCAAAATTGTCCGATTAGCTGTTAGCCAAAGGTCGCGCGGATTTTAGCCGTTTAACCAATCAGTGTGCTCCACTGGTCATGCGAACGTACATGTACACATAACCGCGATTCGCAACTTGAGCAAAATTTAAACTCACAGAAAGAACAATATTCTGGTAACATATCGTTATTAGTTTTTCTCATAAAACAACAAATTCATGACGTATGGATCTCAAACTTTCAACACACCATTTGTAAGTACATGTATTAAACTACCATGTGGTATTGATAATGAAGGGAAGTAATGGACTTGCAAATCCCAAACACAATCTTTAATGTTGGCATGAGAATGGTCCTTTCTCTTTATCTTAGCAAATTCAGAGCAGAACATCCTAATCACTCTGCATAGACACTGCAGTCAGTGTATTGGTACTGATTCATCCTATTTGGTACTTATCCAAAATAAAATGAGTTTGACTTTAACACATAATTCATCACTAACATTTTGCGATATTCACATTGTGTTATTCATTACACAATGTTTACCATTGGCCTATAATCAAAACAAGAAGAAGAAAGGTTGGTGAGAAGTGTTTTGCCATTGTTCTCAGCATATTAAGTTGTTATACATTTGTAAACTGGATGGAGAAAGTGTACTTTTCAAGTACATGTTCCACATGTTCATGTATGAAACAGGTTTTAACCAGTTTGCTGAGGCCATAATGTAGGTTATCTGTCTGATTAATATGGTCATAGACATACATGTAATGATGCATTGCACAATCAGTCATACCAGTTTTTGTGATTACGTCACGTGTACCACTAATTATCTATGCATATGTCTACACATAGCTGCAAAGTTCAGTGGTATTGTTTGGATATATACATGATGTATGATCTTTCATTCTGGATTCCATGATACACAGATCATTGTAGTTGATAGAGTTGCATTGTTGTGGTTGGCCTATATATATAGATTCATCTCATACTTTCAATGCATCCTGTACTTTGATCATTTAAAATTCTAACCAGTGACTTTATATGAAATATATTAATGAAAATATTTCAATATTGAATGCTGATATCACCACATTCTTCAAAAGATAACAAGTGTGGCATACACATATACATCCATCAAGCCATCAAGTTGAATGCTTACCTTACCTTTTGCTTGTTTTTTTGTCAGTTTTTGTTATTGTTATTATTGATTCATTTCATATGTTTCTATTTCTATTGCTTATGTGTTTAACACAAGAAATGTAGAAACTGAAGAAGAATTCAGTTTCACAGTTTCTAACCAGTGACTTTATATGAAATATATTAATGAAAATATTTCAATATTGAATGCTGATATCACCACATTCTTCAAAGGATAACAAGTGTGACATACACATATACATCCATCAAGCCATCAAGTTGAATGCTTACCTTACCTTTTGCTTGTTTTTTGTCTGTTTTTGTTATTGTTATTATTGATTCACTTCATATGTTTCTATTTCTATTGCTTATGTGTTTAACACAAGAAATGTAGAAACTGAAGAATAATTCAGTTTCACAGAAAAACAAATCTATTAGGTGGGCAGGATTATTTGACCAAACTTGACATTATGTTGCAGTTTGCAGTACAATTTATGATTTCTCTGTTTTGGAGAGGGGTAGGCAATCAGCATTCGTTCCACTATTTGATATTTCAATGAGTAATCCCTGAAACACTAAACCTGCAGTGCCAAATAGCCCTTCCTTGTGTTAGTTTATTGAGTGGGATGAATTTTTCACAACCTCTGCCATTAAGACCGGTAATTTGACGCTAGAGTCTGTGAAAAGTCAAGTACGAAAATATGTGGTTGTTTCAAGCAAAGTATCATCTTGAAAAGCCCTCTTTGTGAAGTACGTATTATATCACAACTCAGGTGGGCAAATTATTTTCACCACCTTTTGGAAGCTACTAACATTTAATGGCACTGACTTTTCACTAAATGGTGTCTTCAGGCAGGTTTGTGCCCTTTATACAAACGTCATGTACATGTAAATGTGTAATTAATTCTAAATAGAGACATTTTTTTTCTGACATTCAAGCTCGGCTGCCATGCACACATCAGCCTAATATAGATGTATACCTGTTTGTACTAATGTTCGACAATTATACAATTTGTCTACCTCATGCCATTTGCCAGTTGGCATTTTTTCATTGCACGGTTAACATAGTAATTGAAAAAATGCATTGATGTAACAATTAACCATTTCAAATATAGATTGCAAGATGTAGTTGATCCATTTGCAGTAATACTTTAATCCATCTTCATAAGTATGGTTCAACTGACAGGATTATACAATATGCAAAATGAAATAACTTTTCAATGCAAATACTACCATCCTGTATGTTACTATTTTGTTGGCAGTCGAATATCACATGTACATCCTCATTTGCATGTACGTAATCAATTTAATATTACATCCCCTTGGAGAGATTACTGCTTGGGAGAGTATGTGTGTATGTGGTACGTGTGTTGTATATCTGTCTGTCTTAGTCTGTTTGTAACCACTGTTACTACTTACAATGATTCTATCGATTATCAAATTAGCCCTTTTGATTCTTGCAGCCATCAGCCAGTCATGGTGTTTGAGGATGACCCCTTCCTTCACCCCACCCCAGGGGACAACGACCTCCCGGACATCCTGAGTGAAGGGGTTCGGCAAGGACTCTATGATGACCAAGATCCTGATAGCTGCAGCTCATGAGCCTGGACTTCCAATGGAAGGTTTACAAGTGAACTGCAAGCTGACATATGGACTGAAAGCTGACTAGTGGAAAGTATCAGTGCAGTGTGCTGTCTGCATAGAGAACTTAGACCTGCTTTTGCACGCTGAAAAGAAGTAGTCGGTGTCTATTAGGGTTGCTCTCAACAAGGATGCTTTAACATGAGGATAAAGTCGAGATTGTGAATTTTCTGGGATTGTACTTACGAAGAAGCCTTTACAGACATAATTTAATTCATTGCCTTGGGAGATTCTGATAATCCCATTGACTTAACTAACACTGGGCACATCCGGTTCCCGTAGCCAACAGGTTAACAACGATCACAGTTAAAAAACAAACGAGCCACATAAGTGGCATAATCCTCTATGCTACAAGTGTCTCTGATAAGGTTTCAACTACTAACCATTTTAACTAATTGCTGTCTTTAAGTATCCTACTAAAGTTGTCAAGTGTTTCCCCTGTCTTCACATCATCTGTACTTTAAAAGTCTGAAATAGCACCCAGAGATAAACGTGTACAGATAGGCTAATGTATGTTTTTGGGTTTCTAAGCAGTCAAAACAAGAAGAAAAAAAACCTATACCCGACTTGTTACTTCTGTAAAATTAAGTCAACCAAACAAATCCCACGTAACTGCCGTCACACTCAAGAACCTCTTGAGCCCACAAGAGCTTGCATTAATGAAGCTTGTAGTTTGCATATGCTGCAACATGTCAGGAATATGTCTGTGAATTGCTAAGAGTTGTTAGTTTCCCTTGCAGTAATGATCTCCCTTTTGAAATGGACTCATTACTCTCCCTCCTTTCACCTCACCCTCCCACCCTCCCACCCTCAAAAGTGATTGATTTTCGAAAATTCTTCCCATCTGTCAGTGTGTACAATTTAGGTAACTGCATGGAAAATACCACAATAAAATCATGAAATGAAATAATATGTAGTAAAAAGCCTAGGGTATTTATTATTAGACGGTATTATGATATGCCACATGCCCAGAAACAGTCTCTTTTTCTCTGAATGAAATCAAATACATGTGTAACAACCAAAAGGTTTAAGTTGAGTGGGATATTATCAGGCATTGTCTCTCAAGAAATTCAACAACTCCACTTAAACAGGCTTGACAACACAAGTCAACCCAGTTTACTGTGCCTAGCTTTTCATGACATTAACCGAAAACCACCCTTACAAGTAGATCAATAACATTACCATTTGTGATTAGTACTAGGTTTTAAATAGCCCATGAAAGTGTGTCACTCAAGCATCGAGAGAGTATTCTATCGTGTGAGCGAACTATTTATGTTGAGACAATGTGGTTCGAAGAATGTTGTTTGGGGTATGTGGATCCTCAGCTCCTGTGGCTTGGCTATTTGGATGACTTCATGTACACACTTTGGTTGCTAGGCTAAAAATGTGTAAGCTCTGTATAGAACGAGATTGTTGTGACAGAACTATGTGTACATGTATTTTGCTCACGTGAAGTTAGTAGAAATGCATTGGTGTCAATATTGTTATACATCATGTTGTTACGATCAATTCACAAACCGAAAAGATGAAACAAAATGGATACCATATTTGATTAACAATAATTTATTATATATGGGTATTTCCCTTTTTCTCAAAGAAATACAAATAACTTTAATCTTTCACAATGAATCGTAACAAAATAAATATTAACTTACAATGCTAAAGGATATTGTAGTCGAATGAATCGCGGCTCCAGTTGATGCCCAAGTAGTAATCCCTTCAGTATTCCAAAATTATGATCGCGATATTGATCCCGATGTTGTACGCTGAATAGCAGATTTCGGGTAATTCAAGTCCAAACAGATGATCCAAGATGATTCCACATTATAGTAAGGCCCCAATGGTATGAGTATGAATCCCAATGGCAAAGTGTAGCAGGAAATCGGTGTTGAGCATAACTTCACAACACAGTCCAATTGCAGCCACGATGATGTAGTATATCCAAAATTAATCCACAGGCTATCTCAGGTAATAAACAGGCAGGTCACACACAAAACTCTCCTATTAACTCCACAGGTTGTGTATCGTGCCAAGGTACAATAAACTCCAAATGCAGGTTACTATAACACATGTGACTTGAAGCGTAGATGACAGAAAACTCTGAACTCATGTCCAAAAACAACTGATATTTATATCAAAACCTCTTAGTCTAGAATCATCTATCATGCTTGTAAATTGACAACATAACAAACACAATGACCTGTTCTAGAATCTACTATTATCTAGACTATTCCATTCATAAACATTGGCCTAAAAAGGTCACTGAACTCACACTAATAGGCTCGCAGGAAATGCCTCCTTTATTTATGCTAATTAGCTGACACCTGGGGAGTTACATTTTTTCTATGTAAATTACATTTGGCCCAGAACATTCCACAACTGTCTAGGGCAGTAAAAAATATTTCAATGTTGATTTCACCAGCACATAAACTGCATCTAATTAGTGGCTAGAGTAGCATGTACAGCAGCAGTGTAATAGATAATCACAAAATTTATAACACTTTCCCCATGGAAAAAGAAAAATTTTGCCGTAGCAAATTTTTCTTTTAAATTTCAAACACATAAAACTGCAATTAATTTGGACATAGCATATAATACCAAAATTAAGCTTAAAGCTACATCAATAAAAAAAAAATGTTCACCTTCACTGCATCGTGAACAATTATACTTTCATGTTCTTTTTTTGAACACTCAATTTCATGTTGCCATATTTGCTTGTAACAACTCATAATTTAACCATGACAACTAATCTTTTGTTGCAAGAACATCATATTATTTTACAACAAAGAAAACTTGTTAAACAGAATCATACAAATATTATCAAACTGCTTTTTGTATACTATAACATGAATATTTTTCATGACTTTTGATTATTTTCAATCATTTTGATGACACATTTTTTTTTTCATTACAATAATTGCTAATCAATAAACAAACTGTTTTTATACATAATCAATCAGCAAGGCACTACTTGCACTTAATTTTTCACATAAAAATAAATATTAGCAAAATCTTTTGCTAAATCCTGGATACATGGCAATTTCATTTTTTCATCATAATGATTGTATAACATATTATATCTGATCACACTTTCTTGTGTGACTTAACTTTCAATTCGTGTCACTGTGTCTTTCTTACATGTGTACACTTTTGTCTACAAACGAATGAGTCACATGTGCCAATTTTCAACTGATCAGGGGAATCCGGGGATTGTTTTCAATGAAGCGTATTATCTCCCCTTTTTATTTGTCAGATACACTTCACATACATCTTGCATACATCCCCAATTCATGACCAAACTGTCACATCGTTTCTCGATTTTTCATGGGGGTCACTCAACACCTTCATGTGTTTCCTTAACACCTTACCTGACACATCTCTGTCAGTACTGGCACATACATCTGACACGGAGGTGTTAGACAACCTGACATAGGTGGCTCACTCACTTTCACATCCGATTCAGACATGTCAACATCTGATTCTACTACGTCAACTTCCTCCTCATCGTTTTACCACCTGTATCACACCAACTGGCTGGCTAGCTCTCGTTCAAAGTATTCTTGAGCATGTTACATGACACACCCTTTGTTCTTTTCTCCTATCCGGGTACTGATCACATAGTTGACATCATTCAGTTTCTTTTGACACAGTACGGTCCACCTGAACTTGGCCTTTAACGGCTCACCCTGCAATGGTAGCACACAAGTACTTTGTCACCAGGCTTGAAATTACGTACTTTGGCATTTTGTCAGCTTTCTTTTCATGCTTTCTTGGGACGTTTCAAATTCCCTAGCTACCTCACAAAACAGCCTTTCACGAAACTTTGACACATAGTCAAGTAGGTTTACATCATCATCCTGGACATGAACCTCTCTTTTATGAGCTTAGAGGGCCTAACCTCGTGACCGTACACCATCGAACGGACTAAACCGTCGACTCATTCGGGGAGTCCCTAGTAGCAAACAACAAGAATGGGATCCCTTATCCCAGTCCTCAGGGTACTCCTCACAATACGCCCTAATCATGGTCTTCAGGGTCTGATGGTACGTCTAACCACCTTGAGATTGGGGATGATAAGCTGACGACTTCAGCTGCTTGATACCAAACGATACATCACCTCTTGAAATATTGTTCGAATGAAATTTGACCCCTGGTCAGACTGAATTTCCTTGGGCAAACCGTACCTATGAAAAACTGCACTAGCGCTCTACTACAGTCTTAGCTTAATATTCCTGAAGTGGAAATTGCCTCTGGAAACGGGTAGACATATCCATGATTGTCAAGAGGAACTTATGACTGACCTAGTTCTAGGCAACAGGGCCAACACAATCAACTAGAACCCGATGTGAACGGTTCATCAAATGCAATCGGATCAACGTGCGCGGCTTGATCGACGGCTGTGGTTTACCAACCACCTGACATGTGTGACAAGTTTTACAAAACTCAGCCACCGTCTGACTCAACTTCGGCCAATAAAAATGCCTCATGATTCGATCTTTTGCTCTTCTGACGCCTAAATGCCGCCAACAGGTTACTCGGGCAATTCAAAATCTCATTGCGATAACAGGGAGGGACAACAATTTTGAATGGACAAAGTCCATCCTCATCAGCTGGCTAAGGGGAGGTCTCCACTTCCTCATCAAAATGTCATCTTTGACATAATAGCACTCAGGGACGTCAACAGCTCAGCCTCAGAACACGCCGTCTGAGACAAGCCCTTCAATTCAATGTCTGCCTGCTGTGCTGACCAAGGAAAGACTTACTAAACAGCTCACACTGCTAGCCTTGGAGCCAAACAGCACTCCCTTCATTCAAATCCTTGAAAAAAGTCTCAGCCAACAAACACCAGAACTTCTCTCCACGTAACACGAAATCGCATATTCGCCAGCCTAATAGGCCTGGACCTAGTAACAACACAAGCTGGGAAAATTCCGGTATTCTTCCTGTAACTTCTACAGTTTCAGGAACGTCACACTGCGTTTATCAAACCACAAACAACAATCGGAAAAATCCCTGAAAATGCCCAACTGTTCAGCTTCAGTAATCAACGGTTCCTCAGAAACAACTGGCCGACGCAACAACCTAGTCGCCAGCCAATCAATTACCAGCAAAAAAATCACACCCTCATGGGTAATCCGGCGATGACTTCCAAACAGTCAACAGGACAGAAACTAGGTCACACTTCAAAGTCCACCTTATAACAAGGGAACAGTGATAACAAACTGCCAAAAATTGGCTGTATCAATGCCTTGCGCATTCAATGCACTCTCTGGTGGCTAAAGTCACACTACTTCCACCAATAACGTCTGATTGGACCCCGTATCCCTCAGGATAACTACTGGCTTACCTTGCCTCACCAGATGAACTAAGGGGCCACTTCACCTGGGACAAAAAAGCGTTACGATACTATTTCATCAAACCTGCTTAGCTCTATTCATCAAAAATCGAACGGACGATTTTCAATTACCTGTCTATCACTTAACTGGACACTTTCCTCTGATCAGACACTTTTTGGCCATGACAAACCCAACTTCTTTCTTTTCCTTATTTTGAATTTTCAAACACTGGCCTTTACATGCCCCTTTTTGTGACAATGAAAACAAGTTGAGGAAGTTTTGCTGAACCGATTTAATCAAGACTGATATTCTTGGATGCGGAGGTGAACCACTAGCACTAGTATTGCCGCTTTTACTTGCAACATTTTTGCTGGTGCCGGTTACTCTTTGTGCATCATTTCTGATTTTACTCTATAACCAGAGAAATTTCTGAACGATGGTTGTTATCATTTTTTGTGGAGTTAGATCGTATTCATCAAGCATTTGAGTGCTCTCTTCAACATCTGTGACTTTGTGATCAGTCTAATGGGATCTCACCATTGGCAAGCAACATTCTTTTTGAAACGTCTTCCAACAACACTACCTCTCTGAGGCTATCAAAATCTTCCCCCCTTTCAATGAACCATTTACCACCCTAATCAACATCATTTCTTTTTCACGAGCAACTCAACATGTGTCGACCCGGCTTGCGGCCTGTATTTCTGAATTTCTGTCTGTCCGCCTCGTAACCAATTCGTATTGCATTTCAACACTGCTTTCTTTACAGTTAGCATAGTCACATGCTGCTCTGCTGAGAGAGATGAGTACACGTCTGCCTGCTTCACCAACAAAAAACACTTTGGAGAAAGCACGAGGCCAAAATTCCTGTGGCCATTCAAAGTATTAGCCACTTTCTCAAACGACACAAAAACTTGTCAACTTTTCTCTTGCCAAATTTTGGCCCACCAACGCACATTCTTCGCCACACTCAAAAGTGATTTGTTTTACCTGTTGCGTGTACCTGGAGTTAATTTCAAGCTTCACGCAATTCTTGTAGTCACATTTCTCGTTTTCTCGTTTCTTTTCTTTCTTCAAATTCCAATCTCATCCTCTCTCTCTCTCTACGCTTCTTCAAATTGCTAGTCTCATCTTCGTCTCTTTCATAAATTCAATTCTAGCAAGCTTCAACTGTGGTGTCTGATCCACACTAGTCTGAGGCCTGTTCCACCAGGTCTGCAGTTTGTTTTCTGACCTTCATGTGGACGTAGCGTACACATCTATCAGTTATCTCGTGCCTTCTTCATTTACCCTGTGTTAATTCAACTTCAAACTAGTCAGGCGTAATTAGCAGATCAAACTTACACGTTCTTCAATCTTTCCAATCTGTTGTAGCGACAAATCTGTCCTCTCGGCAAACGCTTAGCATCAAACGTACTCATGATACTGGAATACAGTATACAATAACACAAATCAAAATATAGTGAAGCTACTGGTCTGTATGTCTTCTAGAATGCTTCTAGATCAATCAAATTTATGAATCAAAATTTCACTTGAATTTATGCTACAATGTTGGCTTGTTTTGAATGTCCAATTCCGGACAAGCCCCCAAATTTGTTACGATCATTCACAACCAAAAGATGAAACAAAATGATTACCAATAATTTGATTTAACAAATATTTATGATATTGGGGTATTTCCCCTTTTTCTCAAAAGCAAATACAAATAAACTTTCACAATCCTTTCACAATGATGTACATAATTAAATATTTAACTTACAATGCCTAAAGGATATTGTAGTCGAATGATCCACGGCGCTCCAGTGAAATGCCAGTAGTAATCCCTTCAGTATTCCAAAATTATGATCGCGATAATTGATTCCCGATGTTGTACGGTGAATAGCGAGATTTTCGGGTAATCAAGTTCCAAACAGATGCATTCCAAGATGATTCCAATTAGTAGGAAGTCCCAATGGTATGCAGTATGAATCCCACATTGGCAAAGTGTAGCAGGGAAATCGGTGTTGAGCATAACTTCACCAAACACAAGTCCCAATTAGCAGCCACATGCATGCTAGTAATTACCAAAAATTAATCCACACGCTATCTCAGTAAAAACAGGCAGGTCCACACACAAACTTCCTAATTTTAACTCCACAGGTTTTGTGTATCCGCTGCCGAAGCGTCACAATAAACTCAATGCAAGTTACTATAAAACACATGTGACTTGAGCTAAGATGACACGAAACTCTGACTCATGTCCAAAACAACTGATATTTATATCAAAAACCCTCTTAGTCTAGATACATCTATTCATGCTTGTAAATATGAAGCAACATAAACAAACACAATGACCTGTTCTAGAATCTACTATTATTCAGACTATTCCATTCATAAACAATATGGACTAAAAGAGTCACTGAACTCACACTAATAGGCTCGCAGGAACATGCTCCCTTTATTATGCTAATTAGCTGACACCTGCGGAGAGTTACATTTTTTCTATGTAAATTAACATTTGGCCAGAAACATTCCACAACTGTCTAGGCAGTAAAAAATATTTCATGTTGATTTCACAGCAAACATTAAAACTGCATCTCAATTAGTGCTAGAGTAGCATGACAGCAGCATGTAATAGATAATCAAAATTTATATAACACATGTATTCTGCTTTTGTTTGAGAACAAAAATAATAGGCGAATATTTCTGAATTAGACGTAAATTTGATTATTCTGGTAACCAAACTCATTGTCATTATTCATGTAATAATGTAGCTACTTTACAAACTAACCTCCAACGAGTATTAAAGACAAAGGCTAGCATGCTACAACACTTTAACTTCTTTAAAAACCACGTGCTCAAACTTTGAAATCTGAAGGACTCACCATGTCAGTCCTTACAATGGAAAATAAACATCCTAACATACAAAAGTTTGAAATGTTATGCTGCCACTGGCATGGTACATGTATGCGTGGTCAAACATATATCCCAGATTTACTGCTCAACCTCTGTACAAATTAGTCAGACCTACAAAACAGTAGTCTATGTGAGGAAATAGAGAAGGTCAGGAGAAGGTCCCAGTGGATACTCTAGATTTTAACTGTTTTACAGCACTAAATTATCACTTTGTGTGATTTCTTTTTTCAGGGCCTTCATTTTTAGACCTTATTAAAGCACTTGGAGCATGGAGAATTATGTAGCTCACATTTTTGTAAACTGTAGTAATTGTTAGCCTGTGGATTTAAGGATCCTATTTTGATAGTGAACACATGGTTAAGTTTCTGATCAGTTAATTCCTCCACAGATGCTACAGTAGTTTAGCCAAACATGAATAATTTATGATGGTTTGCACAATGAATAATTCATTAATCTCCAGTGAAGTTCCAAAATAATCTTGGGCTGTTCATAAACCTCTGTATAAGTCAAAGGACCTTTGCAAATAGGCTGATCAATTCAGAAATACGAAATGGCAAGTACTAGTAATTATTTTAGAATTCTTTTCAGACACTGCAGTATTTTCACTGGATTCTTGGCCTAGAGGTCTTCAAAGAATTTCTCATTCATTTTAGGTATCTTGCTATGACTATTTTGAGACTCATGTGGGCTAATCTCTCAGCACGTTTTACTTCTCTTGCCTAGGCTATAAATTTTAACAATTCAGGCATTAGGTTAAGCTCTCACAAAA
>JZLH01S0012938.1:11392-26903 GCA_001188425.1 Eucidaris tribuloides
GGCCCAGAAAGAATGCTACGAGTATGATCGCAAATTTCTTCAACAGTATCGGCAAAATGTCATTAATTTTTATTCGTTGGTTAGAACATTCTTTTTTCCGATAAAATGATACCAAGATCATTGATTTTCAGTAAGGCGTTTTGATTCTAGGGCCATTTTTCGGAGGCCTTGCAATTTCCCAAATTTGCCAATTTTTCAACAGAGGCGGTCATTGGAACGCCGAGATATTCTGGCGTCTCAGCTTGCCATACCGGACAAACCGCAATGACAAAAGGGCTGGAATGCCATCGCTTTCATAAGGAAGACGATGCGAGCTATGTCTCCATTGTCATCGCGGTTTGTCCGGTATGGTAAGCTGAGACGCTAGAATATCTCGGCGTTCCGATGACCGCCGCTGTTGAAAAATTAGCAAATTTTGGAAATTGCATTGCCTCCAAAAAATGGCCCTAGAATTAAAACGCCTTACTCAAAATCAATGATCTTGGTATCATTTTATCGGAAAAAAGAATGTTCTAACCAACAAAATAAAAATTAATGACATTTTGCCGATACTGTTGAAGAAATTTGCGATCATACTCGTAGCATTCTTTCTGGGCCACCCTGTATATAATTATACTCTAATAACTTTCCTGTTTCTGATAGATTTAAATACGTGAAATGTGACATATTTGATCAGGCTACACAGACTTACAGATATTGAACCATCAACTCGCACGGCATACCTTTTTGGACAACATGATTAAATCTCTAGAAAAGGTGAAATAAACTTGTTTAGTTGTATAAGTACTTTACAAAGGGACGTATCCTATCATTAGATTCATGGTGATAACGCTCATGATCCGTCGTGCTGCTGGCAGAATGGCGTAAGCATGGACTTTAAGCGGAAGGGCGTTAACAATAAATTGCCTTTAATTTGAAAACCATCTACTTTTTTCTTTGCACTTCAAAGACTGACAAAAGGTCCTAAAAATGTCAAAATACTTTAATTTCATGTGAATTTACTGTTAACGCCCTTTTGCTTAGAACACATGCTAGCGCCCTTCTGCCGACGGCACGACGGCTAGCAAACCGTATTCCTGATTAGGATCACCTGACGGTTTGACAAACGAAACACATTGAGTTTGTCCCTACTTTCATTGAACAAAGTTATGAAAAACATATATAGATATTATAACATAATTATATTGACGTGTCGTTTTATTCAGTTCTTAAACCATATGAAGTGACCCATAAACCTGTTGTTCCTCATGATCACCCTTTGTCATATTCCCCGGATTACAGGATCAGAAATATAACACACAAAAGTTTTATAGTGCATTATTATGTGGAATAATTTTACCCGTGTTTAAGATATGCTACGCAAAAAGCTGCTGTATCACAGCACTTTTTAGAAATTAAAGACATTAATGTCAATCTTATTTTTGGTACATATTATTGTGCAATACGAAGGTTTATTGGGTAGCGACACGATTAGGAGAAGAGTGTGATCAGTTAATGTCACGGACGGACACTTTCAAAAAAATGACCATAACTGAAGGCCTAAGGAAAAAATGACAAGAGATGAAGGGTTGCTATATGATTTATTGTAGTGGCTATCAGTAGATGTACTGAATAATGCTAAACTTTCCTTAGGCTTTCAATAATGGTCATTTTTTAAACTGTCCGTCCGTGACATTAACTGATCACACTCAGAAGTCAAAATTCCCCAAGAACCAAATGGGATGTACATTCCAATATGTACACTTGACAATGGGCCTATCCTGGCTCGATGGACTTATTTGGAATTGGTTTACTTGAGGAGATACAGGCAGTCATTTACATGCAATGTTGAATGAAAGTATGACCGTGATAAAGATGGATTGAGGAGGATAAACACCAAATTTGTCCATGACAGCATTAAAGTAACTGTACAACAAAAAGGAAGTTGTTGTGACTGTGACATTTTCACAGCAGAAACCTTAACCAGTCTACTTGCCTGTTATATAATTATATCGTAAGTTAAGGACCACTTCCGATCATATCATTGCCTTTTGATGTAACTTCATAAATAATTATGTTAAGCGACTATAGCTCAAACCTGATTTTTCTTTTGCCTCACCGTCTCAATCTTAGTAACAGAATTAGGGGTATTTTCGTCTTCAATGTGGGAGGATAAAACATTGAGTTCCTACTCCAAAATGATTTGTTTAATGAAAGGCAGAGATGTCATCCATTTTACGTCAGAAACGGAAACAGAAAAGATTGACATTGATTGGCATGACAGTTTAGTCTTACTTAAAGACATCTTTCAAAATTATTTAAGGTTTAAAAAATCTGCGCCACACGATCGTTCATGCTATAAGTTTTTCTGATAAGGTATTGATATCAAGCCCTGAAAAAAAATGTATACTTCAAAACGATCAGTCAGTGCTTAAAAAAAAGTAAAAGTATGTGAGGATCCAAGTTGGTCATGCCCTCTCCCTGCCTCCCACACAGACGGTTGTGTTACAAGTGTTGGCCTAATGCTTAATTCATCAGTGATAGCTTGCCAGTGGCAGCGTATGACTTTCCAAAGGATTAACTAGGTGTGTTTTTGTCGATTTATGCACTATCATGTTCTTTCCCCCAGTGCCAAAATACGTCCATATCAGATGCGGAGGGTCAGTTTACGTATATATTCAAATTCTGCGTGATATTTTGTACAGCTATGCGTATTTAATTACTCGGTGAAATAGTTCATCTGCGATATACATGATGGCTTAAAAATGACATAATCTAATTACTTATAAAACACGCTGGCGTATTTACAAAGTTAGTCGTATCTTCTGTTATCTAATCTATTTTGTTAAAACGTCAGCAGTTTGGGTCTGGTCTTAGTTCTACGAAAAACACCTTTATATGCTAACATACTACCAATTTTCTCCAGTTAACGTGGTGTGGAAAGCAGAATTAATTCATATGAAATGTACGAAGATCCCAATGCTCAATGAATAAAATAAATTAGTTTTGGGGCGATTTTATGGCACACACACAACGTTAAAAACACTTCCCGACTATCCAACACAACGTTTTGACCATTGAGTAAATTCAATACACACCTCAACCAATAAATGGCGAAAACCCTATCGCACATTGTCATGTTACCTATCGTATCCAGTGGCGTATTGGAATCTAGCTTACCTGACCGCGTGGGCTTATCACCGTCCACGATCGAGAATAAATTGGACTTGTCATTTTCTCGGATGCCGCCTACGGTTGATAAATATGCACCATCTCGAGAAGACGAGAAGATGATTTCGATCCCCGCTGATCTAATCGTTGAAATTTAACGTCTAGGGTTCTTTTTTGTCCTTTTAGAGAAGTGTTTAATCGTATATATAATTATGTGGTGAGAAAGAGAGGAGAAGACAACACCGTTGTGAATGAAGAGAGACGACTCAAAGATTGTTCGTTTTATGTAAGCTTTATTAACAATATCATCGCAAAAAGGCCAATCACGGACTTTTAACGCCCAGTGTTATTTCTTTTCTTTCTTTTAAAAAAGTGTTTAATCGTATATATAATTATGTAGAGGGAGGGAGTGAAGACACAACACTGTTGTGAATGAAGAGAGACAAGTTAAAGATTGTTCGTTTATGAAAGGTTTATTAACAATATCATCGCAAAATGAGAAGGAGGCGTAGGAATATTTCAATGGCATCTACATCTAAGAGCTAAAGCTAATGATGGACTCGTACCATGTTTCACTAATAACGTATATATAAATCTGTGGGAAACTAATCATATGGAGAAATTTACAGAAACAGCAGAAACAAATGTTTTCACTCACTCTTAGGGTAAAATCTTAAGTATGAATTCACAATTTGATCCCAATATTATCGGAATATTATTGAGGAATACAAACAACGCGTCCACATCAACCTTCTCTCTGCTAACTATTCCATCAAGAGGAAAACTCAAAATACCTGTTTCATGTCTTTCATGCTGTAACAAATATTCACAAGAAGGTTTTGCTCATAGACCTTTAAATGTCTGACCGCGAATAATTTTGACCATTGCAAAACCATTCCATTTTATGAAATCATTCGCGTGGATGGATTTATTGCATCGTAGTTCTTCGTGGCCACATTTGGTGCACGCTTTAATTAGTTACTCGAAACGCCGGTCATACTTTAATTTCAACAAGTATAAGGCTATTTGATATCTAGAATTAAGGGTTAGATAAATTGAAATGTGTGTAAAATTGTCGTATTCTTAAGTAAAGTGGACAGCGCATAGATCAACCTGCTAAGAATGAGTGACAGATTTTGTCTGCATCAACACCCGTAGGGGCTATTTTGTAAGATACATGCATGTAGAAAAGATCACATTGTATACTTCATCTGTATTTTTCACATCATTTCATCAATTTTCCAGATCTACATAATACCTCAAATGTTGCAATCGAGTGTGGACATTATACTTCAAATTTCATCGGCTGTATAGCTCTGAATGTTGGGACTACATATCATGATTATTTTCAAGGTATGGCCTCCATGAATTTAAAAAAAGGACCAAACTACTCTTCAACAAAATGTTGGGACTACATATCATGATTATTTTCAAGGTATGGCCTCCATGAATTTAAAAAAAGGACCAAACTACTCTTCAACAAATATTAAATCTTATAGGAACGTGTCATTGGCTTTAAGTCTGTTTTGCTCTAAGACACTTCAAACTTGTTTATAACATCAGACTGAAGATTATATACCAAATGAATCCGTATGGCACGAGCAATTTGATTGAAAACACACAAAAATCACAAAATATAGCAAATGAAACTGAAATCTCTTGATATACTTGAAATTGGCAGCAATTGATTTTTATAACAATTATACCGAAATAGGTTTAGAGAAAATATACGTCCAAATTGGCAAAAGAAAGTTGAGACATCCCCTCCCCATATCTTGAGTTGGGTTATCAACACATTCCTTCCACTTTTCATTGTTCATTATCGCAATTACAAGGGCGTAGGCTGGGGGTGCACTGGGTGCACGTGCAACCCCCCCCCCGCAGAGCCAAAGGAGTTCCGCCCCTGGCAAGCAAAAAGAAATTTTCACCACCTTTTCTGCTTTCAACGCCTGATTTTCCCAACTTTAGTTCCACCTCCCTAGATGTGCACCTCCCCACACCAAGTTAGTTCCACCTCCGCAAGATGTGCACCTCCCCATGCCCAAACCAGCCTACGCCCCTGAATAAAGAAATGTCATGAATGACTATTTATTTGATTTTTTTAAATAATAATCATCACAATTACACAACATTATGACAGTTACTGTCAGCTTGTCTTCTTCCACGAACACATTTACCAATATAATGAGTTGGACATGACAAAATGAACCAATGCTACGTTTCGTTTCAATTGAATACATAAATGCGGTACCGTGTTATAATTATCACACAGTGATGTAGTGGGTACGTGGAAAAATGTCTATATACAACGTGTACAACCTTGTGGATTAGTGATTCAGTGTGATTAAATTTAATTAAGGCATCTCATCACACGCAGACATTTCTCATTATGGTTGTTTATGCGTGTTGCGCGGGGTGGCGGCAACCCGGTGTAGGCGGACACAGAGGGGGAAAATCGACATTTTGGCGGGCAAATTTTCGATTGACCACACAGTGAGACGATTTACGTTGAATGGAGGTAGATCCACGGTGAGTTAGATCTTTAATTCGATTTTGAGCTTAGATTCAATTTAGGGACAGCGTGTATGAGAACATTAGGCGAATTTGAACGAATTCGTTTCGTGGATATTTTACGAGAAAACGACGGACGACGTACATTTTCGGAATCGTTTGTAATTTCATATCGATCAGGATATAAACGACTACGTAGAGACACGGTGAATGTATTTATGAATATGAATTATTTCAGTGCAAAACGGGCTGAATTCATTTTCTACCCAACTGAGTTGATGATATCAACACATAAACCACCTACTTATCTAGCGATAACATTTGAAGCCAAATTACACGAGGAAGTATGAAATATCTCGGGTTTGCTTTCATTTTTCCAAAGGTGCGTGTACAAAATGAAGTGAAGGAATGCTTTTTTATCCAAATTGAAAAAAGTGGACTAAGCCCATTTTGCAATCAAACACTCATAAAAATTCCGGGTCAGTTTGACTCGGAGAAAAGATCCGTTGGGGGCACACTAAAGGGTCAGGTTTACTACTATGCCGGGTACAAGTTTACCAAAATATGAGTCAATCTGACTTGGAGCTTTGGTCAAACTTGACCCGGAATGTGGTTAAACCTGACCCTTTTCCGAGTGTGCCCCCAACGGATCCTTTACTCCGGGTCAGACTGACCAGGAATTTTTAAGAGTGAACCCTTCATAGCATATAAATATATATACAGTGCACGTCATAAAAAGTTAGCCATCTTTAGAGGGTTACAATATTCCAAGGCCATTTATCGAAAATTATAAGTATATCATTCATTTAAAAAAATAGTTTTTTTCTCCTTTCAATGATACCTCATTGCAGCACTATTGTCATACATGACCGAGTACATTGCTCTTGAAGAGAATAATACCAAATCACACTTTTATATTTTTGCTAGTTTTGCATGGCAAATCCTGCATAGAATGTGAGATAACCTTTCATCCTTAACATATGAACCCAATTTCATTTCATTTTCATTTTTTTATCCATTAACCAAAACTTGACATTGTTCTCTTCAAGAGCAATGTACTCGGCCACGCATGGCAGCAGTGATAAAAGTGAGGTGAGAAAAGGTTGCTCTTCATGGAAATTATACTTATAAATCTTCTATACTGAAGTAGTTGGGAATATCATTCGTCTGAACATGGGTTACATCTTTTTTTTTATATACACTGTATATCATTATCGAAAAAGGACATATCAAAAAGAATTGCCAAGCTCTAGTTTGTCACCCATATTCAACAGATTCCTTTAAGGTCAACATATACAGATCACCGGCCACCGCGGAGAAAAGCTCTGCAAAAAGCTCTGCAAAACTGTGACGATATGTTATGTAGAATAGATATTTATTAAGAGGATTGAGCTCACAAAATACGCGATTTCGAACCCACCGTTATTTTCCTCGGTTCATGCAATTGAACATTACATGGAATTTATTCAAGCACCCCACGGGAATGTGAGTACACTCCAGTTTTACCAAGTACTCCTTTGTGTGGTTCAGCTTAAATCGACCGCGAGGTGTTTAGTTTGTTGCTTACGTATGAAAAATACTATGAATTGTGTGGCGTTCTGACCTGTGGTATTATCACTATATGGTTAACATACTAAAAGGGAGTACATTTTTTTTTACCGTTTTAAGATTTGCATTAAAAAAATCTTCAAGGGAATAATAATTGCATGTATATGTGACCCAAATGGCTAATCATAAGAAACACCCACGTATATTCTAGTAGGAACCATGGTAAAGATTGTGATTTTAATTTCAGTTCGTTATTATTCATGTAAACGAACATATCTTTGTATAATATTTTGGAAGTGATACTGTAATATTTCAAGTGAAGATCTTCCGGTCTTATAAAACGAGCAATAAATCGTATTGTAATGGAAAAACTACTAATACCGCTCATTTTCTTCAGAGGAGTACATGTATATGATGACAGAAATTGTGATCAGTTAAGAAAAGGAATATTAGCTTATCTGTCTACTTTAATGTATTAATTAGTCCTTACTTACACTCACACACACACACACACACACACACACACACACACACACACACACACACACACACACACACACACACACACACACACACACACACACACACACACACACACACACACACACACACACACACACCCCCACCCACCCCACACCTAAATACCTATTTTTTCTGAAATAGTTTAAGACCTTGAATAAGATAAAATTATAGCTTCCCTGAAACAAAGATACACATATGCGTTTGTAATTGTAACAAGCATAAATAGGATACAATTGGTTTACGGTCTACATAATTATGGATTTCGAATATAGGGTAACGACCTTAACCATATTTGACAGGGACACCAAAACACTAACACTCTTCGGCAAAAAAATTTGATAAACGAATCAGGGAAAATAAATCCCGATTATCGTTTGAGGAACTGACATGTACATACGCACCGTGAAAACTGATACGGACGTGCAAGGACAATTTAATGGGGAAAAGCAATAATCTACAAATACAATTAATTAAAGTGGGTCAGCGAACGATTATGTTGATCTGAATAAAATTATTGGAACAGGGACCTCGAGCAGAGGGATATTGAAGTGACCTGTACGTTGCGGGATATTACCAGCTTATTTTGAGGATAAGTATACAAATCTTTTTGACATGCATTGACGTTACATAATTTGGAACTTCCCAGAGTCTACACTTTCTTTTACTAGTTGGACGCTCACCCGGAAGTTGAAATGAGAGTATGATTAACGTGATGTAGGTCTTTATTTCATGATTACTCGCCAGTTACTTTATCAAATGTACGACTGACAAACACAATCGTTACTGTCGCAATGAAATGTCATGGTAGTGCCATTATCCTTCTCCCGAAATAATGATAATAAGATACACATACTAAATTACTATAACAGTTTAACCGTAGAGGTTTGAAGTACTTCATGGTAAGGACAACTTAAATATTATACAACGAACATAGTTGTCTCCAACGTAAACACTTACATCAGATATCGGTTTCAATTTAAATGCTAATATTAAATAAAAATTTCACGGGTATCCCTTTAAGCTTACAACAAGCTCTGCGTGAAAAGGTTACTCTTTTTCAAATTACGTCGTATCTGCTTTTGGATTTTTCAAACATTTCAAACGTTAATTTGAAGTCTACACAAAATTCTAGGCCACTTAGTGCTTTTTTATTATTTCAAGTTTTCTCCTTCTACTGTAACCTATTCTCACCTGCGTGGTTTATAAGTATGTGCGTCTAAGACCGACAGTAAGTGTGTTGCTTCCACACTTGTCTATACAGCTATGGCGTAAATCCTCTCCGAAGGATTGAGGGTGGTTACGAAATTTAGAGAAACAGACCTCTAGAAAGGACGTTAAAGGAATTTTGAACTTTGTTTTAATAGCATTTCAAAGAATTATTATTATTATTATTATTATTATTATTATTATTATTATTATTATTATTATTATTATTATTATTATTATTATTATTATTATTATTATTATTATTATTGTAAGAATAGAGTCAATTTTGTTCGTTTAAATATGCAATGAACTGCTTTTTTCGAATGTTTCTTAAATGAAAAGTGGGGGAAATTTGTAAATGTCATCCCCACCCCTCAAAGCGGAGGGAAAGTATCTAACTACCTGCGGAATTTACGCCCGCGGTAAACAGACTACGTGATGATATTGCAAATTATAATCACACCTTCTCTGTGTAATTTACGCGATAAACATCACATTAAACAATTATACATATATAAACAAAATATAAGGAATAGATAATTAATTACAATATAATCATTTATTATTTACATCTTATGAGCAATTCATGTTGTAAAGTGGTCCTTAGAGAGTAAATGCTTTTTGCTAGTTCGCTACATTTGAAGAGGGTCAAGGAAGATAATGTTTAAATCTGGTAAATGAAAATTTAGTTCACAAAATAAATTGCAAACTCTTGGTATTGATGGGATAGATTGATATGCCCCATTTTGAGAGGTAAATGAACATGAAACACGACAACAAAAACATTTCTCATTTAACTGAAATTTCGACTTTGTTGTTTCTAATGTTTCTTGCTGCAATAAAATCGAGTGATAATTGTTTAAGAATGCTTCATTTGTACCAATTACGTTTAACACAATAATTACATTTTTAAATTTGTTAGGTTTTAGATGTTATATTAATTATAACCTGGTTATTTCTTGAATATTTTTTTTTTAGAAAGGCTTTCCTAAATGGGATATTTGGGAAACTAAAAAGGTGTATCTTACTGTACAACACACAGAGCATTTCACAAACACGACAGTGCTACGTGTTCGTTGCAAGGGTTATACTCAGTGATTTGCAAATGTAAATTTTTTGTTAAAAATTGTTGATATGTATTTTACATTAATCTTAAAAAAACCCACCATCGCCCAAAATTAACAAGCATTTCATTTAAATTGGCAAAAGGATGAAAAATGTATTGAACAGGCAGCTTAAACTGACGATCATGAACAAAGTCAACATTAAAATTAAGAAGTAGTGTTCAATTTTGTGTAACTAGTAATTTTTTTTTCAAGAGTGGTCTGTCATTAAAAGAACAATTTAATCGAATACAAGAGGGAAACATTTGGTTGTATGGAATCATCAAAGTTTAATGGAGGCCCTTTAACATTTTTAGTGGTGAAAGGCATGTATCACAGAATTTCAAAATCATGTTGAAAGTTTGAGAAGGCAGATCAACAGAACGTATCTTGCACCGTGCGCTGAAGAAATGGACACATCACTCACTGTCATAGGGAAGATGTTTTCTCCTGTTCGCGTAGTTACCTGGAGACGGTGCCAATGATGATGACGACGACGACGATGATGATGATGATGACGACGATATGATGTTGATAACGACGACGATGACGATGGTGAATTTGTTGATGATAACGACGACGATGACGATGGTGAATTTGTTGATGATAACGACGACGATGGTGAATTTGATGATGATGACGACGACATGATGATTATGTTTGATGATGTTGCTGCTGATGATGATGATGACGACGACGAAGACGACGACGATGATAATGAAGGATTTGATGTGTCTGTCCTTGATGATGACGGTGATGTGATGACGGGTGGTTATGTCGACGAGATATAGCTTGATGGATCAAGGTGGTTATGCTGATTGCCTGAAACCAATTCCCACGCTACCGGTATCCCTGCAAAGAACAAACAAGAGAACACACATATTCATGAGAATCACAATATGGTACGTGATAAGAAAGCGATTAAAAAACATTCAGTCTGCGAATAAAAGGGCACTTCACCGGTCAGATAACACGTCTACTATCCTCCATGGTCAAGAATTTTGAACGGATGCAGTCTGTGTTGTAAGGGGCGGCGTCATGGGAGAGGGGGGGGGGGTCAGGGGGCAGTCGCCCCCATTTTTTTCAAAGTTTCAAAGTAATGAAAATAACGTGGATTTTACCGTGTTTTTTATTTCGCCCCCTATTGTTGTGTAATTGGCCAGTAAATGAGAAATTGGCGGGCCAAAATGGTTTAGGTCGTCGTTGGCTCCCTGCCCTCCACTTGTCGGATGATGTTTGGCTTGTAATTTGGCAGGTATTTTTTTTTGGCGGGAAAAATTTTCCCAACAGATTTTCGCCCCTCCTAATATTTTAACCTTGGCGCTGTTGGCGTACGATTCATAACAAGTGAGACGCACATTAAAAGCATTATTTAACAATGTTCAAAGTGTAAAAAAAAAAAAATCTGAGCTACACAATTCCTCATGCTTACAGTGTTTTTGATAAGGTCTGAAAAATTGAAGCCCTGACAAAAATGTACTTATAACGGACATTTAGTGCGACAAAAGAGTGAAAACCTTTGAGTACCCGCTATGCTCATTTCCCCATAGACCGCTGTGCTACAGTCTAGAGTGCACCAGATCCATGTGATATTTATCCGTACATATCTTGCAAGTGGCCGAATAACTTTCCAAGATTTTGTATTGTAGCGTGTTTATCTGTCTAGTCGCTCGGTACTTGGCAGTTTTAGGCAGTTACGAGAGCGATCTCAGAGCATACGAGAGCGAAATCGCTCGTTGCTCCCGTGTATTTTCAACGCAAAGCACCATTATGTAACTCGGATGTTTTTTTTTTTAAATCTTGAATCTCCACAATGTTAAAGAGTGACTTTCGGGACAGGATATCCAAAAACAAACCGATAACAAAAAAATTGTGCGAACAAAGAAACAAAAATATCGAAGAAAAGAAGAGTAGTTGGGGTATATAGGTTAAACAAATGTCACTCTATTGAAATGTTTACCTTTCTGAAAGGAATTGTTTCAGACCGACATTTTTTTATTCCGCGAAAATGCAACGCGGAAATCAGATATACAATAGTGGAAGCCAAAAAAGAAAAAGACTGGCAGAAGGACACATATGAAACAGTCGATACGAGTCAATTTCACGGTATTGTAGAATTACTTTTACCCTTTAGTAAAATATGAATCGACTTTCGTATCAATCACTCGAAATGAGACCGGAGTATTTGCCGATTTGAATCTAATTTCGTGTAGTTAGGAGTGCTTATCACGTACCCTACGCCGAAACCGGTCCCGATTTTGTTACATCGAGATAAAAACTGCGTTAGTGGCATTCAGGCTAAGCATCGTATATCACTGACGATGCACGGTCTTCGTAACATGGATCTGACGAAACTACTTATCGCATCCTTTTCATCCGAGAAGCGAGTGACAGTAAAACCTCTTTTACCGCAAAACTGAAAAGGATTTCATCGCGCGTAGGTTGAGAACAAAAGTAAACAGTGGCTGGACAAGGGAGGAAACTGAGTTTCCAGGTCTGACTTGTGCCTCATATACGGTTAAGATTCGGGGAGGTGTGCGAAGAAATTAAATCTTCGTCATCGCTGAAGCGGTTAGGAGCGAGATTCTGAAACAAAATCACGCACAGCCCAACAACGCGTTCGGGACTAAAAGCATCGGCGTTGCCATGGGGACGGTGGGGGTACGATTCCTCCCAGTGTACGAAAGTCCCGTCTGTTAATTGTAACACCACATAATCACACTCCCTTAAAACAAGTCCTAGATACGCCATCGATCGAAAGTACATCTACGCCAATAAATGCTGTCAGAAAAGTTAGACATCACCGGTGGCGTCCGATACATGTATCTTTGTTAACTTTGTTCCTCTGCAGTTGAAGTCACGAAACAAAATATAATATTGTTCTGTTTTCTTCCTGAACACGCTAATAAAATTTCAAATCCAAACTCCTAGCATAATATATAAACTTTCCAAAAGTTTCAATTTGTTATTCATACTTGCAAACCACAACACCGATTCAAGGAGATAATACTAGTCGAGGATGTTTCAAGACATTTTGTTTATCTTTGTGAAGTCTTCTTACACCTCTGTAAAGCTCCATTTTGTTCAGCTGTAGACCTTTTATTGTGGCGTATCCTTAAACAAGTAGTTTATGCATGAACCTACACCAGTAGGACTTAAGAAATAAATATAACAAAGAGAAATTATGTTTTGTAGATGTGACACTACAAAGTAACATTCAAATCATCGACACCAAATCAAAATATCGTAAATGAAATGAAACTGCTATTAAACAAAATCACAATATTTTTACTCGTTATTCATTTACATGAGTTTTTCTCATGTTTTTATATCCCCTTTTTGTAAACCGAAGGTATAATTGTAGCTTTATTTGCACTTGACCAAAACTATTTCAGATCATTTTTCAGATCAAGTATTGTGACCATCTTCAATTACAACAAAAAGAGAAATAGATAAGAAAGGGTTGTACAGCGTGTCCCAGAAAAATAGTCCCTCTCATAGACCACAAAATAATGACCAAAATCAAGTTTATACTCAACTAAGTTCACATATTTAGAAAGCCCAATTAATTTGATAGTTCCAGTGAAAATTCTGAAGGGTCTCGCTCTATTGGTTTTGAATAGATAGGCTCTTATGTAAGAGCAGTGCTTTCCAGACCATTCAAAGTTTGCTCAAAAGAAATGCACATCACACGCATACCATATACCTTATTCCATGCTTCACTTAAATTATCACTACGACATCATTTTTTTTTATGTTCACTTTTTAAATTAAAACTATTGAAAGTCCAGTTCCACTTGTCGTGTTTGCTCTCACAGTGTGTGTGAAAGCACACCTGTAAACTTTTATTGTCCTTCTGCACCTCCTTCCACGTAATATACATTTAGGTTGATGCATTGATGCAGCACTGAAAAACTTGGAATGGGCTCAAAAGCACTGCTGTTACATTATAGGATGTGTATTTAATACCAATCAAAAAATTTCACAAAAGTTAGACAATAGAACGGGCTTTCGAAATAAAAACATTTAATTCAGAGTGATACTTGATTTTGGATTTAATTCAGTAGTCTATCAGAGGGACATGTTTGGGGTTTTTTTTGGGGGGGGGCACGCTGTATGGGGCTCATAATTAATTATTACGGCTTTACAAAGGTGAAAGTATCGATGTTGTGTTTTTACGATGACTGAGAACCTTCATCGTGGTATCAATTTCGTTTTCATTAGTAGGTATCTTGTGTTTTGATTAAATTATGTCGGTACGTGTGTAGAAGATTAATCATCGTGCACACGATATGCGTGTATGTGAGTGTGCGTATAATTGTGCCTGTACATGTATGTACGTGTTTGTGTGTGTATCTGCATTCTCTTTACATGTATTTTTTTTACTGTTTTTCTTTTGATCGCATGTTTGTTCTCCTTATGACTACAAACACCAAATGTGTATACTGCGTTAAAGACAAATGTAATTTGCCACACATTCAACAAAACACAGAAATATACAAACACGCCGAATTTATTACAAGGCACACAAAAACGTTTGTGAACACGTACATCCACATACACTCATGCTCATAATTATGGAATACTTAAAAGACATTTTAGAGGTTGTCATTTTTTACCGTGAACGGTACATCTGGGATTAATACTAAAACCTGTGTTTATAAATGGCGGTATTGTTGTTGTTGTTGAGTCACGTGGTGGTTACGCGCGTCATTAGACTTGAAACAGACAATTCTGATGTTAATTTAATGATGATGTTAATTTAATGATAAATGACATTAGATCAAAATTTATCAGTTTTTTGTGTTGTGTTTTTAAAATTACTTTAATTTAATACTTTTTCATGATTTTGAGCGGATTTTTTAAAAGAATAAATAAATAATTGTTATTGCGCTTAAACGTATTCTAGTTTTTACTTTAGTCATCTCATGAAATCCAAAAATATTCCATAATTATGAGCATGAGTATACATGAGCATTTACATAAACATACACATATACAGTCACTCATACACACAGATACACAATGCAAACTTGCATAAACAAATACAATATACATGTTGTACACAGAAACGTTTGTACACACGTATATCCACATACATGCACATGAGCATACACAGATACAGACACTCATACACAAATACACATGCAAACATGCATAAATTAATACAATACACACTAACCTGTTTCCGACCACATAAATCCACATACACACATTTAACATACACAGATACACACACACACACACACACACACACACACACACACACACACACACACAACACACACACACACACACACACACACACACACACACAACACACACAACACACACACACACACACACACACACACACACACACACACACACACACACACACACACACACACACACACACACACACACACACACACACACACACACACACACACACACACACACACACACACACACACACACACACACACAGA
>JZLH01S0012944.1:841-11173 GCA_001188425.1 Eucidaris tribuloides
AATGAAAAGAGGATTGATACAACATTTCTTATATTATGAGAGTTTTGGAGAAGTGGTGTGCTGTCACTGTGTGACAGCGGCCTACCAGGCGTATGGTTACATTTAATTCCTACCATGTAAGAGTTGAATGAGTTTTAGTGAATTGTTCACTACTACGTACGGTTAGATGTTTAAATGCTATAATTGCTCACCTTTGTAAACACAATTAAATGGAACACTTTTCACACCTATTGTACATTGAAAGTTACTAGACCGCTATTGATGTATAGTGCTATAAACAGGAAAATGTTATCAATTGAGTATCGAACAAGGAAGTCATGCAAATGTAAACATCTTGGAATTCTTCGTTTTATGACAATTGATCGTTTTGTGACAATGGTCAATACTCCTCGAAGCCATTTAAAAAGCTTCTTTCATGGTGTTTCATGTATAGCTACCAGCTTGTTTGCGAGTACGTGTGCTCAAAATACGCCTTCAACATCGACCTCATTATTTTGTATAGCACAATGCTATGTCATGTTTATTGCTTGTCTACCTTTACAAAAAGGGATAGTCGAGTTTTTAGATTCACGATTCATCTTGCTAAGTTTCGTTGCATTTGAAAGCTAAGTAACAACCGCTGTTTTAAGGAGCGTTTAACTTGAGATAAACTTCTAAAGAATGAATCGATACCGATCTGTGAAGTTGGTCACAAACTTGAGCGAATAAACATTTCAAAGCTAAGTAGCATGCAACCTTATATTAGATTAGAGCATTTGAATTGAGGTACATGTAAACTTCTAAAGAATAAATCGACACCGATCAGTGAATTTGGTCACAAACATAATACAATTAGCAAATACATCCAACTTCAGGCAACGACTATTCACGTAAAACATACAAGGCAATAAGTGTGAAATCGTAGTCCGATGTTGTACATGCTTCACACATCAGACGTACAAGAGACACTGAACATTATATGTCGTCATGCGTTGTGTAATATTTTACAAAAAGAGTATTATGTGTATAGCAGTAGTAAAACTTGTCAAAACTTAGTAAATTTTATACGCTGTTTGTAAAAAAAATGTGATTTCTCTCTCGCTATATTTTTTTTTCTTCAAATCCAAATATGAACGTTTGACCTGATATAACCATAAATTTTACATCCACAATTTTGAGTATATTTAAAAGCTTAGATGAATATGAACAAGCGATTCCTGTATATTGCAGAATCTATTTCTTGAAAAGTTTCCACATGATCACAGTGTCAAAAGAGTTGACACGAGAAAGTAGCTTTTTCAAGGCAAAACAAAATGGGTGTTAATTTCAACTCCAGTGGTGTTGCCAAACATAGATTCCCACGTGGAGTGAACTTTCAGTGTTTTCTATGTTATTTAGACAACAAAAGAATTACTTTCAATACCAAGAGTATAACCTTTAAAGCCAAAATGATTGAGAAATAACACCAATCTAGCATCTATAGTCAGTTTACTAGGCGTAAAATGTAATACCCTATTTTGCAGTATAATGCGTTCTGAAGCCTCGACTAAATAACCTGTTTCACCTTATACCTAATGTCTAGCTTTTAATGTTAATGGACGATTATTTTAAATGTAGCACTTTTAAAGGAATACGGCAACACATCACAATATGAGAAAATTATACAGCAAATACAAATAACAATTCAGAAATGATTGATTGTAACTTTTAAGAACGCAACAACGTTAATGTAATTAAGCACCTAGTGAAGATAGTTTTCAATGATTTTACAGACTAATCCATATATAAATGATACAATAACATCTATAATCTGTTTCATATTGCCATCTAATTTTTTTTTTACAAACAAATTCGACTCTTTTCTCCCAACCTCTGGGCCAAAAAACTACATTAACAATTACGTCAAAACCAAATTTAGCGTATTTTTTTTGGTGTGCTTTTTTAAACGTGAAGGACATAGTATTATTCCTGCTGTCATAAACCTCTTGAATTTTTTTCAGCACAAGTATATATTTTTTCAATTAAATGAATACATACAACAGCATAAAGTGATACAATGATCCATTTTCAATTATTTGAAGTTATACCTTATGTCAGGCCTATTCGACTTGGAAAGAATACTCACCGAGTGAATGTGAAAAAAATAACTTGCAAGCGCAGAATATATTAGAAATGGAGAAAGTATTCTATTTTTTTATCAATGTGAAGTTCGCAGCTTTTAAATGTGATACCCGTCAATGCATTATACTCCCGTCGCAAAATAAATCCCAAATGCATTATATGGATGGTACAATTGTCGGTTGTCATGGAAACGGGAATGCTGTCGTATGTTAGAAGGGATTTAATTAATTCTGCGCGGAATCTGGTGTTATTGTTAAAGTGGGTCAGATTTGGAGGATACTAGGAGACAGATAATGGAAAGTTTAAATAAGTGTGTCACACACATGGGGAAATTTAAATGGATTTAAAAACATATATATTTTTGATCTTTCATGAGCAAAACGACAAGGAGTGAATCAAAATTCACTTTCAGGGTCGATGTCAGTTGTTGTTATAAAGTTAATTGTAAATATTCATACATTTTAGGGCAATGCTTCCCCTTTATAGTCGATGCTTGTTTGTTTATATTCTGTAATCTCAAGTTAGGTCAATATTTACCTAACTTCAGATTCTAAAATTAATAAACAAGCGAACGAACACAACCTGATTATGTTTGCGCTACAATATGCTGACTGAATGTACAATTTTTCATTGTGAGAATATTTAGGTCAACATACATTACATTACAATCCCACAAGATAGATGAACTGAAAGGAACTGAATGTTTTTAACCACTTTAAGTCGCATACAAAACATGATAATGTGAATTAAGTATTTCATGACGCATTCATGGATTTCTCAAAAAGGTTTTAGCTGAATGAGACACTTCCTACAATCAATTAGAAATTGTATGGAATGGATGGCAGTGCGATGGGTTCGTGTTTGATCCTGTTCAATTCCGAATCGATACAGGGTTATTAAAGTTCCCTTTTGCGTCATGACTAGAGAGAGGGAAGACGGGAGAAGGGGAGTAGATAAAAATAGAATAGAAAAAAGGCGGACGGTCAGGGAGGAAACCACGTTGCATTTAGTTCCATTGGTCACGGTCCTAAAATAACGCGAGAAATCAATCGGCAAACATTCCCAAATAGAATTATGCGCTTTCCGTTTTACGGCAGCAATTTGATCAACACACACAAGATACACAGACACACACAGACACACAGACATACAGACACACAGACACACACATACACGCACGCACGCACACACAAACACACACAGACACAGACAAACACACAGGCAGACAGACAGACACACACACATACCCGGGACACCACACACACACACACACACACACACACACACACACACACACACACACACACACACACAACCCACACCACACCAACCCACACCCACCCCACCCAACCCACAACACAACACACCAACACACACACATTTACACACATATACACATACATACATACACACATACACATACATACATACACACATACACATATACATATACATACACATATACATACACACATATATACACACATACACAAACAAACACACGCATAAACACACAAGATAAAAGATAGACTAGAGAAAAGGAAGAGAAATAGATGGAAGCCCCTCTTGCGTTTTAGCAATATTCGCTATAAAGAACTAATGCGTATTATAGAACTACCCGTCAGTTACCAAGGCATTGGATTTCACAGATTTCAACTGAATTCGTCAAGTATGCATAGACTTTACACGCTTTGTACGTATTACTACCGCCGTTATCTTATTTCGTTTTACACATCGCAACCAAGACATTGTAGAAAATAGAAAGTAGAGGTAATGAAATTCACTTCTCTTGTCACGTTGTCGTAATAGTAAATCGAGTGTAAGTATAAAGAAGAATGAATTTAAACGCTGCATATGGGATACAATAGTAAAAAAAGCGACGGGGCGAATTAATTAAATTGAGTTTCTTTTTGTGGCAAACGTTAAAGATAGAACGCGTTACTTCTTGGTTGTCTGCTCCAAACGACAATCAATGCAGTTCACTGGTTTTAACATCACTCATTACCCATTATAACGGATGACGTAATGTTGAAAAACAATCCTTTCAAAACTACAAGAAAAAAAAACCATCAATTAAAGGCAGGATATCTATTTTGCAACTCTCCAGAAGTACATCAAAACATCAACCACGCCCCTAGGCTTTTCATGAAGGACGTATCTATGAAATCTGAGATGATTAATTGTTGAGATTTCGGAAAATGCTCAGAAAGTATGAGTTTCATCCAGGCTCACTGAACGGAGGCATTTCAATATCATTCTTGGCAAGTTTGTAAATATCTAATAATATATACAATTTGTAAATCCATGGCGTAGAGCGCAAGGGGGGCGACTGGGGCGGTCGCCCCCCCCCCTAGATGGCCAACAAAAAAAAAAAAAGAACCTGATGTGAAAGCTGCCACCTCATTTCCTATTTTTATCTTACTGTTGAAATATCTACAGACATATACATAAGCCGCGATTTAATGATATCTATTATATAGTATATAGTAATTATATGTATATATATAGTATATATATATTTTCATGAGCGTGGTCAAGAAATCGTCTAAACTTTTCGGCGCGCTCCGCGGCAAATTGCATTCCTATAGGTTAACACATTTTCATACAGATGGCACGCCAAATTGAATGACTATTATAATATAAGATAATGATATAATATAATAATGATATGATAATAATGAACTAATAATAATATGTAATAATGATGATGAGATGATGATGATGAAAATTAAGACAAATTCATGTCTCTCTAAGCACTTTTCAGAACAGAGATGGCCTTCAAAAGGGCATTTATGTGTAGTTTAAAAGTTTTGAGTGCTTGCCGCAGCACAGTGTTTAAAACAAGCATAATACATAGAATTATTGTTAGTTGTTATTTTGGGGGATGGACGTTTTGCCGTTCAACATGTTCAAATAAGCTTTGGTACAAAACTGTGAAACATTTCGGCGCGTTGCGCGCGGAAACAAATTGGCATCACAAAATTTCAAAAAAGAATAATTGTGTGTGTAGTTTGTGTTTGTAGTATTCTTGTTTTATAGAATTGTTCAATATTTACGATTATTCAGATTAATTATTCAGACAATTTGTCAACTAAAGAAGCAAATAGTGTAGAATTTTGTAAGGTGAAAATGCAATTTTCTTTCCTCTGAGGGGAAAACCAAGTGTGTTTTTTTTCTGTGTTTGCTGGCGAATTTTATGTAAATTATATGGTTTCTTGGCTTGTAAAGAATGCCGATTTTTTTGCTCGCATCGCGTGGCTCGCTCGCATATTAGATGTTATTTCACGGGGCCATATCAGCAATCTGCTGGGAGAGTTAACTTGTTCACAAACATCATAAGTGATATGTATTGAATAGAAAAATAGTGACTAAAAAAGTGAATTTGCACTAAATGGCGTCAAATAGTCAATAAAGCAGACTATTTACCGTAGAGCTTGCACAGCTAGAGTCAGGATCCCGCCGCAAGGGACTTTTGCGCATTGCGTCTGTTATGTAGGCTATATTGAGCACAATTTTGTGTGTGCCCTCGTATTTGAAATATCTTGAATCCGCCCCTGAATAATAGGCCTGCTGCCTTATCTTAATCACGAGGACGTGTTTTAAGTCGATAAAACATGCCAAAACACGCACCAAATCGCACGATTAATTGCTATAAAATTCCAAAGCTCTTCACCGTGGGGGGGGACACCTCCTAGCTCCCAACTCCCGGGGGGGGGGGGCACTCGACTTACAAAGTGATACCTATGTGCGCACGAGTCGAAAATCGGGGCTCTGGAACGGGTTGAGCGAAAAATGGGGGTCTCTGAACTGGAGCAAGGCTTCAGAAAACGCAAATGCTATTCTTCGGAACTACAAAGCGGCGAAGTTCCGGCGCGCCGTTGGCGCGCGGGTTGAAAAGGCAATGCTCTGGCGCGGCGAGCAAAAAATTAGAAGAAAAACGGCAAAATTTGGGGGTTCTGGACTCTGAAAATAATAAAAAAAAATTGTTGTGCCTTCTGAATTGAGATGCTCTGGAACGGAAATTTGGGCTGAAAATGGGGGTCTCTCCCCGCGCATCATGACGTATCACAAAATTATACTAAGTGCCCCCTCCCCCGGCCCCCCCCCCTCCACTCGCTCGGGCTCGGTCACTTCGCTCCCTCGCATATTCCGCCCCCCATAAGATCAAATCCTGGCTACGCCACTGTTGTAAATAAATATAATATATCATACATGACATGCATGATGAGTATCCATGCAGGGCAATGGCGTTATAGGATTGACTTTGATTCAGTTGAAAATCAGTGTGATGGCCGAGTGGTTAGAGCGTCCGCCTCACAATCGGGTTCGAGCCCCGGCCGGGTCATACCAAAGACTTAAAAAAAAACTGGTACCTTCTGCTTTCTAGCCAGGCGCTTGGCATTCTAGAACAGAGAAGGGTAATTATAACATTTGTGCTATGCATGGCCTGCTGGATGAACAGTCTATTTGACTGAAGTGGCTACCCTGGGTAAATTGTTATTATTACTGCAATTCCAACAAACCCGAGTTTCTAATTCCCTTACTTTGCTAAATGGTATTTTGTTCTTTACACCCGTGTATTCATGAAATTTTATTTTTCAGGTGTGAAACGGGATACACTAGCTGCCTTTAACACATTGCACTCTCGTATTCAGTTGAAAGTCCCCACATTTGTTTTGACCGCCTTCATGGAAATGTTTTTGCTTATCGTAGTGAACTTATCAAGCAATACCACGCTAATCGCAATCTTTGTTAGCAGTCAGAAAATATTCTCTGAAATACGTGTCAAATCCAAGACATTTGGTGATAGAGCTTTAAAATGGCTCTAAAATTATGGAATGACCTACATCAAAATATTAGCTCCTTCGCAGACTTTTATAAATTTGAAATCCATACTTAACATCCACTTTTTGAGATAATTATTAGTTATTTAATTCTAAATTGTCATAATTTTAGTTCAATTATACAGTTTACACGCATAGAGACTATTTTCCTGATGCGTTTCTATAAGAATGGAATATTATAAGTAATATTACACGTGTGGTAAACCCACAGAATTAAACAAATGGAGGAGGCAAAGAATTGAATCCATTTGTCAAAAATGTATCTGCGAATTGTATACAGGTGATAATTGATAATTACGTCATGAAACATACATGTGTAAGGGTGTGACTTGCCAGACCAGAGGTTTGGAAAAGACCGGAACGATTTACGGCTGCCATAGCCAAGTTTCCCGAATAATTTACCAGTAGATATCTAACATTAGATTTATTTTTTTTTCGGTGATATCGCTTAGGGATGAGAATTGCGATGTCATTGGCCTGTATCATTGTCATTCCAGTCCACCTTTTCTTCTGATAAAGGGACAGATTTACTCTTCCCACTGTTATTTTTTTGTATATTTTGCTGTCTTGTTGTACTTCTATTGTTGCATGTATAAGTTTACAATAATATTGCTTCTTAATTAGATTTCCAACTAAGCTGTTTTATACCAAACTGTCAACCTGGTTCAGAGAAGGTATTTTTTCTTATTATTGTCTTCTCATTACTGCCCTCCTCGGGTTTAAGGAGTTTGTTGCTGCTTCGTCTTCTGTGACAAAATCCGTGTTTCCATTACAAAACGTAATAGTCTTCATGGTCTTGTACAGATCTTAACCAGTACCAATTTTTTTATATTTGCTTTGTTTTTGTCATTGATTTTAGTTTGGATAATCGTACATGTATTATGATTTCTTTTTATTCTTTTTTTTTTTTTACTGTTTATGATGCCAGGGCAGCTGATTATTCATTCATAGCACAGAATCATGCAATCCTTACACATTAATCACATTTATATTTTCATGTGATGGTCTAGTTTGCTGAATAAATGCTGAATTTGACATTTTTCTTGTAATACAACGAAGTCTATCGTGGATCCAAGGACTATGTAAATCGTCTTTTTGTCTTGTTCAATGATTTCACCTCGCTGTGATTTATGGCGTTGTTGGTTGTGTGACGCGCGCTAATGGAACTGCAGCGGCAGAACGTAATTCGATTTGACATTAAAATGAATATTATTTGCGCTACCGTTATTTATGCACACGTGTGTATACTCGATTCCTCTTCTGCATGATGTGGTCTAGGTTTTATCTAATTTATTTGTTTCTGGTTTGAATTAAGAACTAACAGTGAACAATAAGCAGTGACTTGCAATGGACGCGTCATTATTGTAGCATTCTCCATAATTTACGGTGTTGAGATTGAGATTTTTATTTTTGTTTAATTGCTATCTCTCAAGGACAACGAAGAAAGAAAGAACGGGAGATGCATAAATTCGACTCCGCGTAGTCGATAGTATGGCCCCGCCAACTATCTAGCATGCTATAGCCATAATTGGCATGATCAACATACACGTTTATGCTTGGGCTTCTTATAAAAGCAGTTTATTTAGTGACGTATGACCTTGGGTAAATCCAACACCAAATCTAAAACCAGCATTCTTAACTAAAGTTAAAGGTAAACTATAGAACATGACCTTAACGAACAAAGTTCATGACCTATTTCATAATCTTGATCTTTGACACAGGGTACATGAAATCATGTAATTTGTTTTCAGACCCATTCATCGTACAAACCTCATACTGGGTATTCCTACATGATGGCATATGTAGAAAATGGCAAATTTCATTGAACTTTGACCCTTGACATTGACTTTGACCCTGCTGACTATATCCAAATACTTGCCTTTTGTTTTTGCATCTATTTGCCAAATCATATCAATAATGAGCAATCCCAACTGAAGTTAGATTTAGAATATGGTATGTTGCGACAAAGTTCATTGACCTTTGATCCTTGACTTTCAACTTTGACCCGTTGAATCTACAAAATATTATTTGCCTTTTGTGTTTACAACTGATCATTAAATTAAAGGAAGGTATATATACCCCGCAGCGGGTAACAAGCAACTTTTTTTTTATTCGGGACCCCTATGCCAGTAGCCAATCAGAAAGAGTTTTACATGTGCCTAGACCATAGGGCGGACTCAATTAAATCGCTGTGACGGCAAGAAGAGATCGCCGCCATTACCGTGGATGGCAGCTTTGCTTTATGATTGCACAGTAACCGATGGAGTCTTGTGAATTGATTGAGCAAAAATGCAAAATTTGTGCGTTGCAACTGGTTGCTATAACCATTGACTCACGGAACGTTGCACCATCTTTCATAGATAAGTTCCCATATTAATTTCAGTGAATTTAAAGATCATGAAAGTTGTTTTAGAGGCATATTATGAACCCGCTTTCTAGCACTGGGCGTCTCGCTAGCTCAGCGGCTAGTTAGCGGCTGTACGCGCTGCGCTCTCGGGCTGAGTTCCCGTGTTGCTTCGTCCAGGCCCAGGTCACTCCCGTCACTCACGGGAGTGGTAGCTGTACGATTCCGATACAAGGCCAAAAATTACATTTTTTTTTAATTAGATATATTAAATATTTTCAGCTTTAATGGGTAAATCCATTTTACTTTGTCAGTTCGGGTGTGAAAGTTTGGTACAAAAAGTCAAAAAAGTATTCCAACGTTAGTCGTTAGTTTAGTTTTGGGGATTTTTGTTTTATTTGAAAGTTTTATGCCCAAAGGTTATACCAATAACCGATTCTGAATTTCTTTCATTTTTAAATTAATGAAAAATCTCGGGGGATGGGGGGGGGGGCGTACCACGAGATTTTGGGGTACCCCTGACTTTCGGCTATATTTTACAGCATAACCATAGCATCCAAAGGGTTAATAAGGTTAATAACTCGGATAACCTTTGGATGCCATAATGTAAAATATAGTCAAAATTTGAAAATCTTTGGGGTACTCCCCCACCCGAGATTTTTCATTAATTTAATAATTAATTTAAAAAAACGAAAGAAATTCAGAATCTGTTATTGGTGTGAAATGACCTTTGCTGAAATAAAACAAAAATCCCCAAAACTAATCTTGGGCTTTAAACATTAGTTTCTTTAATAAAAAAAATTCTTAAATTTTTAGGTGCTAGATTTTTGGAACTCTTTACCATGCCTTCACACATGAATGAACATTTACCGAGTGGAGAATACAGACAGGTGTAAGGGTAATATAGCATCTTTGTACTATACACCCCTTACTTGTGTGGTTGGCCCGGGTCCAGCCAGAATATCGCCAGCAGCGAGAGCCGAGCAGTGTCAATGAAAGAGTCGGTGATCAGATTTTTCATGACCATCGCAACAGTTAAGAAAA
>JZLH01S0012949.1:10636-25892 GCA_001188425.1 Eucidaris tribuloides
ATTTCAGTATGCACCCACATGAAGGTGATACAACCTCTTAGCAGAACTACATGTAGAGTAGTCAGGGTTTTTTTTTTCATACCATGCAGGCTTGAAAACATAATGAAACTTCTGAAAATCACACATTGTTTGAATTCCTCATTTTTAGGAATAATAGTATATAAGTGATAGTGTTTAACATATTCATTGATAGTTAATACAGTGATAATAATTACATTGATAGTGATTACATTGGTAATAATTGCATTAATATTGATTTCATTGATAATAAATTCCATTAATATTGAATGATTTCTTGAACAGCATATTGTTCCTAGGCTGTTGTCGAGGACTGTTGTAAGGAGTGATCTGATTGGTCGGTTTAAAGAGTACATGGAGTATGATGATGTGAGGCATCACGTCTTGCAGCAGGTCCAGAACCACATCTCAAACGAGGCCAGAGTAAAGATGAGTCAAGTAAGTGACAAATTAGATAAGTGAAAAAACTAAACAACATCCTCAAGCCAAGGAGAGTTCACAATAAGCTCCTGAAATGCTGTTATGATCTTGTGGTCATTATGGAAATCATAATAACCCTGTTAATTGTAATGCCACATGTTTTGCCTTACATAGCATTGATAAAATGTGGCCATTGAAAACAGGAAAACCAAACCCCCCCCCCCCCCTAAAAAAAAAAAAAAAAACTAAATAATAATAATAATAATAATAATAATAATAAAATAAAAATAAAAATAAAATAAAATGAAATAAAAAATCAATTAAATAGATAAATAAAGAATGAAATAAAAAAATAATAAACATAAATAAATAAAATAAATGAATAAGAAAAATAAAATAAAATAAATAAATTACAAACAAATGAAAAATTAGTCCCCTAAATTGTCAAGTATTAGGCTCTGGAAATAAAAAACAAAACAAATGTTTTCTCTGCATTAGATATGGCAGAACTTTGACACAAAGGGGCATCCAGAGAACAGTGGCTAATACATTGTACCTCCCCCCAAAAAACAAACAAACAAACAAACAAACAAACAACAAACAAAAACTGTGCATGTAGGTCAAAAAAAAAATTAAATTCATCTTTCATACTAAAACTAAATGTGGAAGTTTTACCCAAATTAATGATTTGCAGTACATTCTGTAAGTCACCAAATTTCCCTGATGTACAGCCACTTTGCAATTCAGGCCACTGAATTTATTAAGACTGAGAAAGGAGAAGGAAGAAGAACTGGATTGAAACAAGTGATCACATTTTTATATTATTATATTATATTATTTGTTTAGAAAATGGTGAGTACTATTTGTATGTTCCTCTTTCCCTATTTTGTCTTATTAAACCTTTATATTGTCATCATTTACTGAGCATGATTTGTTCAAAAGGACCAGACAGAAATTGCTTTGTTGTATTTCATTAACCCTAAAAGACTGGGCTATTTTGATTCCTAAGAAGAGGCAAGAGCTTTGCGCATTGTGGAGTTATCACATGAAAAGTTGGAGAGGGCCTTTTGGCCCAGATATTAGTGCAGCTAAAGAAATTAGACTAAAAAATAACAAAATCTCCCTGATTAAATAGCAAAATTCTTGCTGTGTTTAGGTAGAGTTCATTTGGTCTAAACTGGATGTCTTTTCAGAGTTTTAAATTGACACCCTACACAGCATGAATACTGATTATAATATAAATTGTGGTTACCTTTTTCCTCTTTATTATGAGCAATGTCAGATAAATTAAAACTTTTATATGTTTACCTTCTTTAAGACACCATAAATCCAGATGAAGATTATCTTCTCAAACTGTCTTCTATATTTACAGGTGGAGTTAACAACCCTGTGTAACAATATTGTATCACTACTGGATACAGTAACCATGCCGACAGATGAGGAGAGTATTCAGAATTTCTTTGGAGTGACCCCAGACCCTGAGGAGGGGGTCAAAGTGACATCATTAAAGGTAAGCAAATGGTTATGTTCTATCATGACACAATCTGGGAATGGTTCCCTTCCCCTTCTTTGCAAGTATTGCTTCATATCTTGTAAGTGCTTACCTGAAATGAGCTTAAACTTGTGTGACATCTGGTTTTGGAGTATTGGGCTGGTCATTTTGCTAAATTCATTTTTTTTTTATACATACTCTTTCTGTCTTGATTCATGTGTTATAAAGATGGAAGGTTTGATGAAGAGTCTGTGTACTGCTGTGTCACAAAATTTAGCTGACAAAGTGATATCATTACAGTATCAAATTTTTTAAATTTATTTATTTATTTATTTATTTATTTATTTAGTTAGTTAGTTAGTTAGTTATCATTATTATTTATTTATTTATTTTTTTTTTTTCGGGGGGGGGGAGGAGATCAAATTGGGGTGCAGACATTTTCTTGTTGCCTCCTCACAGAACTATGGTATTTTAGCCATGCTCAATCCTTTACCAGTGGTACTAAGATTTAAATTGGAGTCGAGGTGATATCCATCTAAGTACATCATTAAATGTGTCATCCTTCTAGGAGCATAGACGTGTCTTCACCAACACCTGGCTGGCATTCTTGAGGTTACCTCTACCAACATCCGTCTACAAACAGGTGCTGATCAACATCCATGAGAACGTCATCCCACACATGACAAGCCCTCTCCTCCTCATGGACTTCTTGACTACATCCTATAATATTGGTCAGTATCATAGGGCCTAAAAAAAAATTGTTATGTTGCCCTTTAGCGACCGACTGTAAAATGTGAAAATCAGGGTCACAAGTTTTTAATTTTTTTTCAAGCAGACCCACAGTATACAAACTCACCATTTTCGGTAGAAAATGTCAGATTTGAGCAAAGAATTTACCAAAATTCCTGTTAAATGACTTAAAACAGCACTTTTAAATGCATTTTTGTCATTTAAAAGACCCATAAAAAATATCCCGAAACTCGACTCTCTCACAGTTTTCATCCTACATATACTTGCACAATACACAACGTACATGTGTATTGGTTACATCCGGGTTTTGCTGTGGTAAAAAAAATAATAAAAATCGACCGACCCAATTTTCAAAATTTCCCACTCGAGGGCAACATAAAAATGTTTTCTTTTAGGCCTAATGTTTGGATTTAAAAGTACATCCCATCCACTGATCCATGTTGTAATGGGTAATGTTATGTTATCACTATTGTCTCAGTATGAAAAACATTGAGGGAGTTGTGTTTTTATTCCACATTTATTTTCCTTCACAAATTACACTATTTCTTTTCGAAACTTATACTTCTAATCTAATCATTTATTGAAACAATACAAGATAAAAATCTTAGTTTACATTTTAAATTTTTAAAAATCTTATCTTTCAATAGATGATGAATCACAAAAATATTGCCTTTCTCAATAGACGTAGTAATGGAGGGAAAACATTCTTTTATTAAATATTTCCCAGTGAATTTAAGTAATGATATTATGAATGGTTCATATTCTTTACACAGAGGATGTGTCATACTTCTTATCTGTAACTTGTTTGGTACTTTTTGTGTCCACCTCAAAGCAAACCAATATTTAAGTAGAGAACACATCTTGATCATTAGAGATTCATTTCTGAATGTCATGTGCTTAAGAAAACTCTCTACTTTTCTCTTCCCCAGGTGGTGCAATCAGTCTGTTGGCCTTGAATGGTCTCTTCGTTCTCATCAATCAATACAATTTGTAAGTAAAAAGATCTTTTAATAGTTCACGAAGTAATACACTTTGCTCATTTGTGGCATGTTATTTGTGCTCCCCCTCCTCCCTAAAAAGAGTAATGCTCTTGTTTGTGAAGAAATTACATAATATATTGTGATAAATATTCTTTAATTCAATGTTGTCTAATATGCACTGTGGTCATTATAACAAGCCTTGGTCAAAGATTGTATGTTCATAATTGTGTCATTTTTTGTCAGTTTAGGGATGAACATGAGAATTGATAAAAAGAAGGTATATTTAAAATTGGAGGACAGGTGTTGTGCTCAAAAGTAAATCGTATATTACTGAAACAAAAATGATTGTGTTCATTGATAACGATGAAATTTCTTAATTTTGCAATCATTACGTCATAGAAAGATGATATTTTTCAAAGAAGTGCTTGAAATGGTGCACATCTTTGTGCAGGTTAGTACTGTATCCCAGTGATCAGGGTAATAATATCCAAGCGCAAAGAGACTGTTCTAATCGGTATTACGCGCTATTTTAAGAATAGACTATTATTATTATTATTATTATTTGTCTGCCAAAGGTCATATGTGATGAGGGATTAAAGTTCATACTTATATAAATAGATATAGAAATGTGTAGAGAGGGATTAACAAGTTCATGAAGCAAGTACCAGCGGAGATAAAACCATCAATCACATGTTTTATCCTCCTCCTTGAAACTTGCAAAAGTAAACCACTATGAGAAGTTGTTTGAGGCCCAACATTCAGCTCATTGTGGTGGGTCATAGAAACTTCTTACATACCTCATTTCTAATACAGGCAAACGCCATTATAATGAGCACAGGTATAGCAAGGACCTGCTTAATACGAGGACATTTTTACATTGCTCAATTCATAGTCATTCAACTCATTTATTTAATCCTTCAAGTTATCAATCAAAACACAGACAAGCAAACATAAAAGTAGATGTTTGAGTTAAATTTTGGCATATATGTTTTAAAACCCCCGGCTAACAATTACCAAAATTTTAAGAATGTGAGCTACTAATTTAATCCTTTAATTAACCCTAATCAGGCTGGGCTTTTTTGGCTATGCTATATCTTGGGGGGGCAGATTCCGCTCCCCCCTGAGATCTCGGCCGTCGATCGCGTGATCGCGCCGAAAATCGGCACGCACGTTACCCATCATGTAATCTACAAGACAGTATAGTTAATTAACCGGAATTCATTTCATATTAATTAATTATGCTAATTTATGCATAAAATCATAATTAAGCTGTAAATCACTAATTAAAGCTCCAAAAATGCTAATTTTGGGGTCTGGACATTCTTTTTAGCATTCTTAGCAAGTTTACTTGAAAAAAATCCGGAATCAAAATTGATTTCCTATGTATTTTACTGTTTTTTCAAATTTCTTATGTATTTCTTTGTTTTTTCAACCTTTTGTTTTCTATTGTTTTTTCGATGAAATTTGTCGGGGACACTTTTGCGATCATAAACAGCACAAAATTAATTCATTTCAATCAATAAAAGTAAAATAATCATACATTTATGAATTTTGGCTGAAAACACAATTTGTATTACAAAATCACGTTTTTGAGCGATTTTTGGGGTGACATGCAAGTACAAAATGTTACGTAACTTCGGAACCGCGTACCCGGACGTCGTAAATTTGGTCTCAAAAGATGCGCGACATTCGAGAGAATAAAGTCATGAAACGCCGTGGCAACTGCTTCGCGCGTCACAGACATATTGCGCGAAACGTCTGGGGGGGGGGATCGCCCCCCCCCCCAGCTTTTTTAGGGTTAAGTTATCAATCAATGAAACACAGACAAGCAATCATAAAAGCAGATGTTTGAGTTAAATTTTGGCATATGCCTAAAACCCCAGGCTAACAATGACCACAATTTAAAATGTGAGCTACATAATCCTACATGCTCTAAAGTGTCCTTGATAAGGTCTAAAAATGAAGCCCTGAATAAAATTCAGTTCAAAATGATCATTAAATGCTTTATAAAAGTAATAATAATAATAATGAACTGTTTTTATATAGCGCATATCACAATAAGTAAACATCTATAAGTACTTAGGTTTACTAGATTCTCCATGCCCATTTCCTCCTATAAACTTACTGTGTGTAGATCTAGGTTATTTTATCCTCCACCAGAGTGGAAGCTACCTCATTAATGCATATCTTGCCAGTGGAAGCATAACTTTCCACTCGAGTGTGTTTATTTTTCCAGTTAAGCACTACTATGTACCAGCTCAGATAACACAGTTTGACAAGTTATTAAATTGAAAATCCACAATGTTAGTCTATGTCGTTAACACTTCAAACTGATTGTGCTTTGTTGATAGAGATATTAACAGATTGAATTTATGATTGTTATAAGTAAAAATAAAAGCTATATGTTCTTTAACACTGTTCAGGGAGTATCCAGATTTCTTCAAGAAGTTGTATGCATTATTTGAGCCGTCGGTATTCCACGTCAAGTATAAAGCCAGATTCTTTCATCTCGCTGACCTTTTTCTCTCATCAACGTAAGTATTAGGGCAGTTTGAAATGATTACTTTCAGGCATTTTTGCAACATTTCTCTATCTGCTGTTTTAACTAATAAAGAATAGAGATTTGTTTTTAGGTCATATTATAGTACTTTGTGAATGCAATAATAATAACTGGATATCTAGTATAATTCATAATTTATTAGTTTGTTTTTAAAAAGTGAGAAAAAAAATCACATGCGGTAATAGCTCTGTGACTCATACGACATGCATCAAAAAAGTGAATTTACTCCAGCTGATCACTTGTGAACATTATCTTCCAACAGTATCAAATGACCACAAAATGTCTCTTCAATTGTATGGTCATGACTTCACAGTCAAAGCTTGCAAATATTTCGTGGGATACCACTTGTTTATTGTGCTAAAACATTTAAATCACAGAAAAATTATAGTAGCAAGTGTAATATTGATTTCACTGTGACAAGATTATATGGCAAAGACTTCCACTTCGTTGTTACATAAGTGAACAATACAGTGCATCCCAGAAAAAAATAGAACCCCAAACAAAGGCTCATTGTGCAAAAGCATTGGAGCATATGATTGAAAAAATGTTAAAAATAAAATTTGACTTATGCTCTTTCAAATGATGCATTAAGCAAACTAATTTAATCACGCATCTTTGAGTACCATGACTTTGAAAATTATATGTAAAAACCTTTGCTTACAACTTGATGGCTATGACACTATGGACATCAGGAAAAGAAAGAGATGGACACATCTTGGTCACATTGTCAAAGCAAAAAGTGTACCAAATGGTTTTTGACATAACGTTTTGAAAGACATGGCACTCAGAGATGCACAAATGAATAAGTTGCTTAATGTATTATTTGAAAGAACATAAGTTAATGTGTGTTTAACAATACGCTCCATTGCTTTCGCACAATAAACCTTTGTTTCAGGGTTCTGTTTCTTCCTGGATGCACTGTATAGACAATTTCCAGAGAGGGATTATCCAGTTGAAGACAAGAGATGAGATATCTTATGACAAGGTCTATGGGAAATGTGTTTTAAAACAAAATCAAACCATCTTCAACAGATTAATACGCCCGTGAAGCAAGTACCAGCGGAGATAAGACCAACATTGTCATGTCTTATCCTCCTCCTTGAAACTTGCAAGAGAAAACCATTTCTGAAGAAGTTGTTTGAGGCCCAACATTCAGATGATGGTGGTGGGTCATAGAAACTTCTTACATACCTCATTTCTAATACAGGCAAATGAGCACAGGTATAGCAAGGACCTGCTTAATTGGAGGACATTTCTTGTGTCCCAGTTTTTTCTTCCATAGACCTCCATGTATTATGCTTCTCCTGTAACGAGATCGTCTATAGCAAAGTTTGGCTATAGCAAGATAAATTCCCAGCCTAAAAATAAAGCAAAACAAAATAAATTAACCGTTATAGTGAGCATTTATCTCAGCTTACGTCGGCTAATAATCGCAACCGATGTTTTGCGCTGTAAGTTAACTCCTTTTGCAAGAGGTTTATCAATGCGTCATGTGTACACACATCCTTTGACAGTGCAAGGACCCGTGCTAGCTAGCACATGTTACTGGGTCATGTTTCCTTCCGACCTGTTACACCACTTTTGGTAATGGAGAAGTTGGAATCATTGTTTACTTACTTATTCAGGTCTGCTGTTTCAATTCAGTGATTTATTCAGTTAGTAAATTCAGTTTTATATATTTGCAAAACTAGAGAAAACACTGCAGTAGCGGTAGAAATCTTGTTACTTTATATGTTGTCCCACATGCATATTTTTTTTTATCATGTACTTTTACAGTGAGCAATCGGCTATAGGGGAGAAAAATTGTGGGTTCCGACTTCTCGCTATAATAGGGTTTGCCTGTAGGTGGTTCCGAGTTGATGCCCTGATGGAGGACAAACAATAGAAGACAGTACTCTACTCCATGACATCAATGGCATTTCATCCATCCATCCATCCATCCATCAATCAATCAATCAATCAATCAATCAATCAATCAATTTGGGGTTAGGGAATTTGATCCAGAGGGCACACACACAGATCAACAGATGAGATTGTTTTTTGTCAACTTTGTGAATGATGTTTGTAGCTTCATTTCAAGCAAGGAAATATGTGTGCTTATCCTCAATTCTCTGTCTTATACCAAAATTACAGTATGTAAATGCAGTCTACCCTATCCAATGGAGTATAGCTTGTAAAATATGAACAGGTATAACATAAGTTATACTTGAAGACATAACCACCTAAGCTGAGCAGCATTTTGTTTTGTACTTTGAAAAGAAATTTGTGCACATTGGTTCCTGTTAACAACATTCGGCAATTGTTTCTTGTAGACACTTACCGTCATACCTGGTGGCTGCCTTTGCCAAACGTCTCTCAAGGCTGGCCCTGATAGCGCCCCCACATGCCATCCTGATGATAGTCCCGTTTGTGTGCAATCTTCTGATCAGACATCCCAACTGTAAGGTGCTAATACACAGACCTGATGGTCCCAGAGGTAAGTCCTCCTCCTCCTCCTCCCCTTTTTCTTCTCCTCCTCCGCTTCCTCCGCTCTTTCTTCCTCCCTCTCCTCCTCCTAGTCCTCCTCCTCCCCTCTTTTCTCCTCCTCCCTCCCCCTCTTATTCTTGACCCTCCATCCTATCCCTCCTCGCTCTCTCCTCCTCAACCTCTTCTTCCCCTACCTTCCCCTCAAAGCCTCTCACCTCTTGCACCCTCCTCAACCTTCCCCATTCTCCCCCAGCACGCCCCTTCTTCACTCTTCCTCCAACTTTCTCCTACCACTACCTCCTCCAACCGTCTTCCTCTCAGTGACCTGCCTTACCATGTTGTACCTTCGAGGGACTTTAAAACAAACTTTACCAAGGCATGTACTACCGTGCAATGATGAACTGAATAGATTTTGGATTAGTAAAGTCCAGTTGTTAGCAGGATTTGTTCATATGTTGCCCAGTCATCCTATTGCCATAGTAACTCATGAAATTGAATGAAAATATGGACTTCATTTACAGGTGAGCAGAGAGATTAGATTTATTGAGTTTAAGTTAAAGTCACAAGCAAATTATATAAAATTTCAGACGGGTATGAAAAGGATCAACTTAAACTCTCAGTCGCAAGTTCGCAGAGAAAATACAAGACATCAAAGATGCAAAGATGTGTATGATATTTTGAAGGGTTTGACATATGTGTTATGTGTAAACGATGGGCCAACAGTACTAACATGCTGTATAATTGACTTTAGTTGTGTGCTGCTGGCACATGTTGTAAATAAAAGTATAAGGGCAAGGCTCATATTTATAGTGCATGCTGGAGTTCCATATGATTTCCGCATCTGAAACTATATTTGATATCATTTTAGCAGATCTCTCTGAGAGACCCTTAACAAATATGGAGGAGGAAAGACCCGCCCCCATCTCCACGCCTGAATAGTTCCCTTGTGGGAGTTTACAAGACGCCTCAAAGTCACACTATTACCTCGGGTGTGGCTAATAGTGCTTGCTAACATTGAAGGAAGACCTCTACCCAAGGGTGGAATGGGATATGGCAGACTACTTAAACTCACCGTATCGCAGAGGTGAACCTTCCAGTAATTTCATAAGTATCTTACATAGACTCATGATAATGCTGTCTCAGTGCCAAGTGAACTGTAACTGGGTGATAAAAAAAAGATTCCTGACAAGTACCAATGAGTTTGAAACCAAGGCTGCACGCACAGAAGGGGGGTGGGGGGGCAGAGAGGACAGTTGCCCCAATGAAATTTTCAAAATACAGAATATCATGGAGTTTCCGACCATATAATCTGAAATTTTAAGTCTGTTGGGATATTTGCACCACCCCCTTACCGCCCCCTATTCTATTCTAATTTATTGCTGGGCTCTGGCAATCGCCCCATAATTCAACCCTAGAGAACAATCATTACTTTAGGGCAATAATAGATTAATCTGTGGCCGCTAATAGTAAATTGATCGCATAGAGAGCTACACAACAAATTTTACCAATTCTCACAGCATTTATCTGATAATCTTTTTTTGTTTACAACAAACCAGGAGATTTCTAGACTATGGAACTTATCCACAAACTGAAAACTTTATAATAGTATAAAGTGAACTCATCATATAACGAGACCTAAAAACGCATGAACAATTACCTTGTATATCAGGTTCCGCTCACTGTATCAGGGCCAAGAACACAGAAAATATAGAAGAGTTGGACCTGAAGAATCAGCCTTGTTTATGGAAAGAGGGCTTTGTTATCGCGACCTCTTATAACGGGTTTTTTAATTATTTATTTTTTTTCCAACTGTACTTGATTCTGGTAAGCGTAGTGTTAATAAATTGAGGAGTACTCCAATTTGCGGCTATTTCCAATTTCATGGTGGAACTGAGTTGAAATTTGAGTGTGATAACGACAGGTTGATTTTGACAAGGCATGCCCAATTTTGTAGTGTTTTTTGCAACATTTGCATATTATAAGCCCAAGTTTAGTTTTGGGGATTTTTGTATGTTGACAGCTTTATGCCAAAAGTCATAACCCTCAATAAATAGATTCTGAATGTCTTAGTTTTTTTTAATTAGTTAATGAAATCTCGGGGGGGTGGGGGGGGGGGGGGAACCCGAGATTTTCAACTATATTTTACATTATAGCACCAAAGGGTAAAAAGACTTTAAGGATACATGTGTTAACCAATCGCTGAAAAGCAGACTGTTCTGCTTCGTTCAGATGAGGTATAGCGTCATATAACCTATTTAACCCTTTGATGGCGTATAATGTAAAATAAGCCGAAAATCCTCGGGTGAGGGGGGGACCTCCCCCCCCCCCCCCCCCGATGATTTTTAATTAATTAATTTAATAAACAAACCTAAAGACAAAAAAAGGTTAATGGGTTATACTTCATTCTGAAAGAGCAGAGTCTGCTCTTCAGATGAGGTATAACACATGCACGCCTAAAAGCCTTTTAACAGGCTTTGAATGGCTATATATGTAAAATAAGTCGAAAATCTTGGGAGGTGCCCGTCAGATTTTTTATTAATTAATTAAAAAAAACTAAAAGAATTTCAGAAATCATTATTGCAGGTTATGACCTTGGGCATAAAGCCTTTCAAATAACAAAAAATTCCAAAAACTAAAGCTTGGCTTTAAAGTTGTGGATACTATGGAAACAGTTCTGAAGAGATAACAAGATTTATTGAAGCAATGTGAAATCAATGCTATCAGCTTTTGTTGCATAAGTACCAGGTAGACTTCTCATGAAGTTTCCGATAGGCATAGCTCAATTCTTGCAAGTCATTTTTTTTTTTCAAATCTGGCAGATAATCTTGATGACAGCCACTTAAAGGGTGTCTTTTGGGCTGCAATTATTTTTATAAGAAAACCAATAATCACTTTTTCTGAAATTGAAGGAGTCTATTCAGGATCCTTTAAATGTTGTTTAGGCATGAATTTTTCGTTTTACTTTGTTTCATTTTAACAATGAAGGTCGTTAAATCATCTTACTAGTGTTGTATAGTATCTGCATTGATTAAATGATTGATTGATTTATTGGTTGATTTATGTATTTAATGTATATTATTTATGTTATTTAAAATAATTTAGTATTTATTTACACATCTATTTATTTAGCCTTTTTCTATATAATATTGTATTTAGTATATACAGGGTGGCCCAGAAAAGAATGCACAAGTATGAAATCGCTAATTTCTTAGCACTCATTATCGGCAAAATGTCATTAATTTTTATTTCGTTGGTTAGAACATTTTTCTAATAAAAGATACCAAGGATCATTGATTTTGAGTAAGGCGTTTTGATTCTAGGCCATTTTTCGGAGGCAATGACATTTCCACTAAAATTTGCCAATTTTCAACAGCGCAGTCATAACCTTCGGAACGCTGAGATATTCTGGCGTCTCAGCTTGCCATACTGACAAACCGCGATGAACAAAGGGCTGGAATACCTGCTCGCTTCATAAGGAAGACGATGCGAGCTACATTCCCATTGTAATCACGGTTTGTAATTGGTATGGCATGCAGAGAACGCGAGAATATTTCGGTATTCTGATGATCACTGAGTGTAAAAAATAGTAAATTTGGAAATGAACGTTGGCTCCGAAAATAGCCAGCTCCAGATCCAAACGACCATCAATCAAAATTAATGAGATGCATGGTATCATTTTGTTGGAAAAAGAATGTTTCTAACCCCCCATGGAAGCTTAATCACCAATGGAATTTTTGTGAATGATTTTAAAGAAATTAACGAATCGCATCTGTAGCATTCTTTTGGGCACACTGTATATGTAAGTATCTTTTTTTTTATGTCTTGGCCAGTTTTCTTAAATATTTTGTTGTATTTTCATCTTACTACAGTTGTTACAAAGGAAACCAAGAAGAAGATGAAACAATGCCGCTGGAGTTTGAGCCATCCAAGGGTCTTCTGGGAGAGATAGTGGATACTTTTGATGGAAGGTTCTGGACGTTGATTGAAAGATAACGACTATGCAGCATTAATGTGCCTCCCTGTGACCCCCATTTGTGTTCTAGAACAGAAACATAACTATAAATGCGTGTAAAAAGAAAGTTGATGGATATTTGGATCTCTTGGAATAGATATAAATATGGAGGACACTGATCAGGGCCGATCATCCCTGAATACCTTGAACAGATCGTGTTTCTGAGGAACTGTCTGAAGTGACCTTGAATCACTTATGCACGAGTGGAAAAATCGACCATTAACTCTTTGAGTGGCTGATTATACACTGGCTTGAACCACGTAGAACATACTCAGCTGGGCTACTGACCCTGTAATTGTGTCACTTGAGGGCAAGGCACTCCAGTTTTTATAACTCTCGCAGTCCAACGTTTAATTGGCACTGAATTGACTTGTAATACGCTTTTTTGTTTACCGTGGACGTTGATTTTTTTAAAATACAGAGTACAGGATTGCATGCCAAAAAAACGGCAAAATGAATGAAAATCAGCTGAAATCGTCACGCAATGGAAAATTAGTATATAGTAAACACTGTCATAGAAACCTTTGGTAGAATATCGTATTTAGTGAAAATCTGGACCATTTAAACTTGAAAAATGTTTATAGTGACGTAACATAGCACAGGCCGTGTCCGTTCCACAAAATTGTCTGATCAGCCGTTAGGCCGAAGGTCGCGCGGAGTTTGAGACGTTAACGGCAATCAGTGTGCTCCGCTGGTCATGGCAAAGCGTACACATAACCGTGATCCTGCAAAATTTGAGGCAAAATTTAAATCGCGGAAAGAACATATTCTTGTAGGGCACATTGTTATTAGTTTTTCTCATAAAACATACAAATTCATGACGTATGGATCTCGAACTTTCAAACACAACGGCCATTGTAAGACTAAACTAACCGTTTGATCTAAATGTAAATGAAGGGAATGAATGGACTTGCAAATCCCGAACTCAATCTTAAACATGCATTTTCCACAGACCCAAGACGAGATATTCTCGTGTCTAAGTCTTCTAACCCTTTTAAATGATTGTGTCATTCCATTTGCAAACGTCAAAAATCAACCTAAATGAATGAAAACAGCTGAAATCATATCCAAATGTGAAGATTAATATAAATAAACACCTTTTTCATAGAGAACTTGGGGTAAAATATTGAGTTTTGGTGAAAATCTGGACGTTAAACTTCATCGCTTTTTCAAAATTACTAGAAGCAATTTCAAAAAAATCTGCGGCGTCAAATCGTGCACGTGCCGTTGCAAACCGGAAATTGTCTGACACCGTACCAAAGGTCGTGGGAGGGTTACCGGTTTAACCAATCGGTCGCGCTCATGGCTGGTGCTTAGGCGACGATACACAAACCGCGATTCGCAGTTTGAGGCATAATTGAGAACTCACCGGAAAGAACAACCATTTCTGGAAACAATGTCGTTATAGTTTTTCATCATAAAACAACAAATTCATGACGTATGGATCTCAAACTTTGCAAGCACATCCCGGTATTGAATATTCGGCGCACCATTTGTAAGTAACTAAACTACGTTTTGGTATTGAATAATGAAGGAAAGTAATGGACTTGCACATACCTTGAACAATCTTTAAGGAAGGAACATTTGACTTGCTATGTATTAAAAATTGTCAGTTACCCTTGAATTTTTGAGAAAAGCATACTTTTTGGAAAAGGTTTCAATTATGTTTTGGCAGAAGCCGTACTCATGATGTGAGCCAGCTGTCAAACGCTATACAAGAACAGATGACTTTTTTATAGTGATTATTATTGAAAAATAAAATTATACAATGTCATCAGCATAACGTTGTAGACTGAATATGTATTGGAATAATTGCTGAAGGATATCACTCATTATGTGCATGACAGAATTCCTCGCTACATGTATGACTGCCACTAATCATTGATGGGCAATTTGATGGTGATTAATTATTGCTGTTGTTGGTGTTGTGTGTTTCTTCTTTCTACTCTTCTCTTACTTTTCTTTTCTTTTCTTATCTCTTTCTTTTCCTTCTTTTTTCTTTTTCTCTTATCTCTTGATCTGTGGCCTGTAGCCATTAAAGCATTTGAAAGAAACGATTATGATCTTCATATAACATGGGCATTCCCCATATACCCAGACCAGAGATAATCTTCAAATCTTTGTCTCAAAAGGAATTGCATTGCAGTGCAAACACATGACAATACCAAGTAGTGTAGCTTAAAAAGATCATCTAAAATGGACAATACATAACCAACATAAGTCATTACAATTGAAGGAATAGAAATAATAAAATAAAGATTGGACCACAGACAAGTTTTGCTAAAGAACTGTATTACTCAGAAGTAATATGATTGAAGAGATGGAACGCCATGATTGTGTGAGTGGTGGATGTGTGCCCATGTTCCATGGTGAAACTTTTTGAAAATACGCATATAAAAAGACGGGATCTACGCAGGGGCGAGCATTACGGGGCCAGGGGGAGGGGGGGCAGGTACCCCAAATTTTAAATGTGGCCCACCCAGGTGCCCCCCACAAAAATGTATGACGGCGTGAAAATTTGAGCTCACTGGGATTTGAGAAAAATTTCTTTATCAACA